>JAHWFP010000834.1:0-13068 GCA_023313725.1 Lithobius niger | reverse complement strand
TTGTTTTTATCAGGAGACAACGTTGTTACTAATCGTACCCTGACTACAAATTAATTTTTCTACCATTAAATCTACATATAAAGCATAGAATGCACGTGCAAAATATCAATTGAATCGGATAATTAGTTTACAAGTTTTCTTGGGGGCACAACTGATGACAGGCAGACAAATACCAGTGCGGGATGAGAGGTGACTTTGTATTGCTTCACAGCACGCATCACTAAAGTGACGTGACGTGGCATAGATGTATTGATGAAATATTGTACCAGTGGTTGGTAATGTTTCTTGTTGGTGAACTGCAGTCCAAAATTCGGACAACAGGAATAAAGAAAGAAATCACAAGGTAAAAGGTAAATGAAGCAAGCAGTCTGCATTATGTATCCTCACAAGGCCAGCCTCTAATGCAGACTGCTTCCTTCATTTAGGAATAAATGTTCGCGGCCAGTGCGATGCGAATTAGAATTGTTGGCAGTAGCAAGACAAGTACGCTTAAGGCTCCAAAACAATCAACGCACAACTGACCGTTCTGCTGAATTACTCTATATTCAACTGCATAAATAATTGTAATAGTAATAATAATTATAGAAAGTTTGGCGCAATTTTACACAAGTCTGGAAGGTACATAAGGTAAAACAATAAAGTACACGAAACAGGTCTGGTGGAGCTTAAACTGAAGTGAGATGTAAAACTAAAGCTATTTACAGTTTTAAAAAATACATAAACAATAATAATTTTTTTTAAACCTGAAGCTCAACCTGCAATGTAGCATGACAGGACAGTTCAGAATAAGCTTAAAAAGGAGTAGAAGTGTGAACTGATCTAATTTCATGAAACCTAAATAAATTTTAAAAAAAATGAGGTCCAACAGATCCTCTCTTAAGTTGTGACTCGTCACGTTTTGTTGCTGGTTATGGCGGGGGGGGGGGTAGGTCAAATTTTGGGTATTTGGGCCCCATCTCGGTGATTAAAAATATGCTTAAGCAACGTCTAGATACCACCTATGTCTAATTTGAATTTGAATTCTTTTTCCTAGTTCAAGGTGTGACAGCAGGATCAGTGATCTCCACGTACCTGTGCGATGTCGTGCTTGACAAGTTGGACAGGCGAATTAACCAAGCACATGTTGACAGAATTAATTACTGGACAAGATATGACATTTTTTGTTGGCTCAATTCCAATTCCGTTATAGAACCCATTCTACAAGGGCCTAATGCGTTTCACTATTCTTTAGTTTTCACCGAGGAAAACGAAGAAGAGTCGGGCGCCCTGCCGTTTCTTGACATAATTTTCCAAAGACTGGTTCCTTCACCGAATAAGGACGGTCCATTATCTCAAATCAACTCAGACCTTTGGATCCGTCCATTACCAGTCATCACATCCACGATCGGTCATCAAGGGCATACTGACTGGTGAAATTAGAAGATCCATCTTTCACTGCTCTCAGCAGCACGATTTTCAAACCGAGTCTAACAGAATTGTTACCAAGTTTTTTGCTCAATGGATACCCACTCAAGCTTATCCAAAGCGAAATCAGGAAATGCACACAAAATGTTCCTTCCCCCCAAAAAATTGGTGTTGCAAGAGAAAGCACTTGACTGGACCGTCATTGCATTTGTGCCAGGTCTTTTTCAAGCAATTAATAGAATTTTGTCTAAAGAAGGGATCAGAGTTGTTAGCAGACCTCTGCTTACACTTGCCAGTTCCTTAAGACATTCACACACCGGAAGTCCTCCTCTGTACCCTCCTCCACCCTCTCCCCCTCCCACCCTTGTTCATCATCAATGAATTGTGATGCTGTTTCTGACCAGGGTGCATTCGTCAATTCAACCATGTTACTCCCCACCTACAAAAATTGGCTGATCCCATTCTTGATTCTAAGAGAAACGTGGTTTATGCTATTCGCGACCTTACACGTCCAAGTGTTTACTACGGTCAATGCAAAAAAGCTTTAGGAATAAGGAATCTAGACGATGCCAAGGCAATTGCAAAGGGAAATCAGGCTTATGCTGTCGCCAAGCATTCAGAATTGACAGAACACGTGGTTGATGTTAGCACAACTAGAATTCTTTTCAATGAGCCAGTAGAAAAAATCCGACTTGAACTTGAAGCTTACTCGATTGCTTCCAACAAAATAAGAGTCATGAATGTAGCCTAGCTAAAAATTTTACCAATACCGAAAAATGAATTTCCGTTTTTAAGAATTTGCCTGTAAATATTATGTAGTTATGACATCATACTCAAGATGGCGGCCCCCTGTTATTGACTTGAACTTTCGCTCGCATTTTCATCTTTTTATTTCCTATTTGTGAGTACCATTTGCTGTATATTTTACTTTTAACCTGTTGGCTTCATTCTCACATAATGTCCACGTTCATTGTAGGTGATCAAGGCCGAAATATTACGGCTGAAAATTAAAAATCAAGTGTGTTTTCTTGCGTCTGTGGGGAACCACTTCTGCCAGAGACGACTTTACTGTGTGTGTGTGTGTGTGTGTTTGTGAGCGTCTAGATGCATTTGTTTTTGCGACACCTTATTCACATTTGTAGCCTCCATATTTCTGTAGGAGTAGAGGTACTCATACACTCACATGCACACACAACCACATATATATGTGGAATTTCAACTACAAATTCATAGACTTTCTGACATTAAGATGAAATGAAAAAAAATTGAGTTCATATTATAAGTCGTTTCGCTCGAATGAACTCAGAATTGTTTTTTTTGTTTTGTTGTGAGCGCGTTCACAGCTGTGTATTCCATCTGGGTATACCCTCTATAATGATTTTGCAATAGCTAATATTTCATAGATATTATACGCATTCAGACACCGCCATATACTAATGGTACTCTCTGTCAAAATCAGGAGAGCATCGACCACGATTATGAAGTTCTGCTCCCATCGCCATGGCAATCTTACGGAAACAGCGGAGTCTCAAAAGGCTATGGTACAAAAAATGATCACTGCCGACATGACACAACATTTTTTCGATAATGACTTTCACGTTGCATGTAACATTTTGTGCATTATTTATATGCAACAACAAAGAGCGACTGCGTTAGCATTGTGTGATACTGTGACAACTGTGGGGTTTACACAAAAGAAAGCTATAATATAAAATCTATTCATGCCGGTAGTTATGTGACGTAGTTAGATATGACAGGTCTTCAGGAGATGGAACTAAAACCACAAGACTTTTGCGGCGCCTATTTTCTTTTTGACGCAGGACGTGTGCAACATCATGAAATTACCCATCGATCTTCAAAATTGTTTTCGTTTTTCCAATAGTCAAAAGTGTCGAATAAGGTATGTTTAACTATGAAATGTTTAGCGTGTGATCGTGGTCATGCGTCAAATGATTCGGCTTTTTTGCCACACAATATTTATAGCCAATATGTACTAATGTTGCAGAAGAGGCACTGAGCATATATACGAATTTATATTCTCTTTAGGCGCTAATTCTTATGTTAAACCTTATCATAACAATCAGTTTTTCTTGTTAGGCGTAATCAGTGTTTATTTAAAATAGGCGTTTGTTGCCATGACATTTTTGTAAATTCATTGTTTTCCAGGCTGAGTCACAGGGCGTACGGTTTCGGGTAAGGACCCTTGAATAAAATCAAATCAAGTCACAGTCGTTTATCTAGACACACACTAGTGTATCGTCGCCAAGTAACACTAGATTATACCGTTGTAGACATCCGATTTAAAAGATTTGAATATTGGACGATCTACTGTTGTGCAATGGCGGAGGACGTTGATAATCTTCTGTGTGCTCTCATTATGAACAAATTTGTAATAGTGTTCAATTTTCTGTTGTTTTTTTTAACAAATATATTTTGTGGGAGACCTATTGTTGAAGAATGTCGTTTTAATTTTTTCTAGGCTTTATAACTTGTACTAGCCACTTTGAAACTTAACAGTTCCAAAACTGCTCTGAAAAATGTTTTAAAAATGAAAAAAATGTAATATTTCTGCTAAAAAACTGAAAGTTTAAGGTTTGTGCGGGAGACCTAAATATTAACGTATTACGCTAAGACTTTTATAAGGGCTTTATTTATAACGTGCACAAGCGACTTTGCAACTTGAAAGTTTAAAAAAAAAACCCTCTGAAAAAATATTCAAAAAATTCATTAAAATATCAATTTTAAAAATAAATACTAAAAATTTAGGGGGATTGAGGCCCAATGGCTCATCGACAGCTTGGTCATTAGCGCCAACCTCAGTCACAGGGCTCACATGGTAAAAGTTTAGGCCCGGTACGGGAGACTTAAATATTAACGTATCAGGCTAAACAAGTTTTGTGCTTTTATGTGACCCCCCTAACCACAACTATTTTTCCAACTTGAAATTGTATGTTTCAAAAAAAACGTTTTTTTTTAATACACCTTAGTCTAGAAGGTGTTCACCAAGGGCATTACATGACTGCATAATGTGCCATACATTGGAACATATTATATTTCTCACACTGGAGTTGTTGAAGATGAGGCGATTGCTGATTGAAGGCTGATCTTTATCTAACATACTCGATCCTGCCACAACCAAACTGCAGTGGAACCTGAGAGTTTTTTTTTTTAAATTTAAGCCATAACATCTTTACTGGGGCAATCCTTTAAAATTATCACTTGGCTCCTTTTATGGAGAAAGTTATTGTGTGCGCGGCGTATCTTGAGCCCTGGAAGTACTTTATGAGCGGCTATGTCTTCCTGGAAAGAGCAGCTTTAATCGACGGCCGCCATTGTTTTTGTCATCATTTTGGATATCAACAAGGCACTCTGCTACCAAAAACGTACAATCGATTAACTGTGTTCGTTCTGCAGCGAAGACAAGATAGGCCGCGCACACTTTACAAACACTTTTTTGCTAACCGTTGTTGCGCCCGTTTGGAATTCTCTGTCATCTGGGCTGGTCTCGGCATGATCCCTGCCTAGTTTTAAGTGAGCTCTGGAGGAAGGCAACCTTCAAGTTCATGAAGTGTTTTTAAGATTGTACTTTTGACTTAGGATAATTCACCTGAATTTGTATTTGTTTTTAACTTTCAATCCATGTTCTTATTATATCTTTTTTTTTTATTCTTTTATCTGTTAACTTTTAATTTAGAACTGCGAATAAGTGGAGGCTGCTCTCCCTTCTCTGTCCTATTTTTTGGGCTATGTGAATGATGTTATTATTATTATTATTCGAAAACTTTTATTTTAAACCAGATAGTCTACATTCTACAATCCCCATAAAATGATGAAGGAAGGGGAGCAAAAAAATTAAATCTATATATCCAAGCTAGCGGACAAAAATGTCGCCCCACAAATCTCTATTTCAACGCGCTTCACAGTGCCCTGAACAATTTATGAAATAACGAATTTTAACTGACCCACGTGTTGTCATAAACAGACTAACCAAGTAATCAATGTCCAAGCCAATTACAATGACTCCACTAGGGTTTAACTGCCGGCTCTTTAATTACTTTTAATGGCTAATTCACCCTTGGTTACACATAAACGTATACGTGTAACTAAGGGGAAAGAACACATTTTACACGGGAATATAATCCATTAAATTTGTCACCATGGAAATACGTTGGTGCAAGTTGTGAAGCAGGACAACCTTGTTATAAAGCTGAAAACTGAGAAAATGCTGTTGTCTGATTGTGACTCGAGACATGTTGTGCGTGTTTATTTCATCTAATGTCCAGTAAAAATTCATATTTCTACCCAAGACAAGTTGACTGCAAAGACTTTGACTAATCAACGTAAGTCGTTTGAAAACTAGCAGCAAACTGTCACTATTAAATAAAACACATAGGCCATGCTTACATGATGATATCATTGGACATTTTGAAATGGGAAGCAGGTCTTTTAAATTACTGAAATTTGTCAAAACTGAGAGTTTATTGATTGAATTTTTTTATTCGAAAATACAAACAGCCAGTAACGAATTTTCCAGCGTTTAATACCAAAAATTTCTGTAGGATGTAGAAAAAAAATATTACTTCAAGATGGCGAACCGAAATGTCGCCCCTAATATATATTTCAAACCACTTCACACTGTACACAAAAATTTATGAAATGACGAATTTTAATTGTAGCTCGTGTTGTCATGTCAGCAACAGGCCTACCAAGCAATAAATGTTCAAGATAATTAAAATGAGTCCAGTGAGTTTAACTGCCGGATGTTTAATTAGTTTAAATGACTAATACAAATACGTGTAACCAAGGAGATATAAAATTACATAAAAATGTAATCTATTAAAACTGTCTTCGAGGAGTCACTTTGCTGTGTTGTGAACCAAGCTAACCTTGTCAGAAAGTGGCAAACTGCGTAAATTCTGTTGGCTGATTGTAACGCAATAAATTTTGTTCATATTTATTTCATCTAATTTCCAATATATTTCATATTACTACCCAAGACAAATTGACTGCCAGGACTTTGACGCATCAACGTAAGTGGTTGGAAAACTAGTAGTAAAACTTCACTTTTATATAAAATACATAAATCATGCTTACATGATGATATCATTGCACACTTTGAAATGGAACGCACGTCTTTTAAATTACTAAAGTTTACCAAAACTGAAAGATTGAATTTATTATTTGAAGACACAGAGAACCAGAAAAGAGTTTGAATACTGCAAATTGTATAAATAGCACGATGGGATGGAAGAAATTCTTAAATGACTGTTAATTAAATACACGCAAATATCTAGGCAGGGCACACGTGCACATTCGTGCTGTTTGTGGTTAACCCTATCACTTCTTCCAAAAAAATTGGGCTCCAGGAAAGCACATTCATTGCACACACTTCAAGCAATCTGGACAAAACATTGAGCAGTTGTTTCTGAAGACCCTACAGGTAATCTGTGATACCCTCTACCCTCTTCCCCCCCAAAAAATAAGTGTTACGAAAGGATTTCTCTATGAAATATTGTTTCAATTGGATACAAACTTTGCATGTTATTCTCTAGGGACATTCGAGAAACACGACATTACATGAATAGCCCCTCTCCCCTCCTAAAAAAAGAGAAAAAATTACTCTAATCCATCCGATCCCCACAGAAAAAAATTAACTGGGAAGAAAAATGTTCCCAACGTTTAGGCGACTGCGGTGAATACAATTTAGTTGAATCCCAAGTTCTATAGCGCATGTCCTATTCTCTGTGTCAACTGTGTGTCACATCCTGTGTGAGTAGTGTCCCCTACAGTGTGAACAGTGAAGGCTGCTGTGGATATTTAGAGAGCAGAGAATTGTTGACTGTCCAAAGTTTATCGTTATTGGGGAAAGGACAAATCGGTGCATGAATCTTTCTAATACTACCATATCCTAATGGATAAAAAAATAGGGTCTATCTTCAAGTTAGCAGGCAGGGATGGTGGTGTCGGGCATTTAATTCGTAAATACGAATTTCAGGAGATGAACTGTTTCTTTCAAGTATGTTAAACAATGGTCATTAGTGTTGGAGGTTGGTCATGCCTGTGGATTCTTTGTTCAAAACTTTTCAGTTACATGCACATTACTATGTCTGTCATTTCAGCACAGTTGATTACCAAACCCAGAGTAGTGTACTTACCAACATTACCAACATTACCAACATTACCAACATGAGATTAGTGTACTTGACAACCTGTCAGACATCATTTGTCGGGTTGGGAAGCCATTTTCTTAGTAATTTTACATAGTGTACTGTAATTCTTGACTGAACAGTCACTTATTAGTTGTATGGGAAATTATACTTTTAATCTCATTAGCAACGACGTCATTTTTATGGATTGGGTCAGAAATATTTCGTAGTTTATGGTTCTGGGCGCATGTTACCGTTTGTTTCTGAACTGAAACCTTACGAAAAACGTGTACTACGCTGATGTTAGGTTTTTTTTACCGAGAATATCCGTTTGGGTCTAAAGCCTGGGTGGCACTTTCATATACCCCTCAACCAACACTTTTGCTCTGGCATTGTTTCAACTGCACGAATTGGTTGGTTAACTCTGTCAACAAATCTTTGAATTCGTTCATAGCCTGGCCGAGGTGGACTACAGCGTGGAGAACTTGGCGCATGTCTGCAGACACTATTTTGCCAAGGGGGGGGGGCGGTTATGGGGCGGGGAGAATTGAGAAGAACGGCACCTGAATAAATGAAAGTACGAAAACGCTAAACCGTATACAGGGAGGGATGTAAAGTACAAATTCTTAAAATAAGTGAAAAAGGAAAAATCATGTAAAGTGTGGATCTAACTCAAATTATAGGCGAAGGAAAGTTCCTGATATACTTTTCCTGATTGTTTTACTTTGCAGTTTATGAATAATTAAACTGGACGGAAGGCAAAATGGCCTTGAGAAAGGTTCAATAAATCCGGATCCAAACCTACTTATGTAGCCTCGTGGACTTAAATGTCAGACCGCTCAGGCAGTCTGACATTTAAGTCCAAAAGGCAATGTGAACAGGTTTGCATTCGTATTTATTCATGAATAAATAATAGAATGAAAAATTAATTTGAACAACGCGGATAAGGTTGCCAAATTACTAGCAAGATTTCCCAACGACAGAGGAAGAAAGATAATCTGATTGACATGTGACGGAGATAAATGTCAGTAATGTTGACAGTATTGTTATCTAGAAACAAATCATGAGGACCACTGACCCATATTTTATTATCATCACTTGAATGGGCCTTCAAGGGCTTGCTCACCAAGCGTCATGTTTTTGATTCGTCCCATCCTCCAAGAAATCCAGTAGCAGGCAGGAAATGGTGCCTAAGGGCCCGTTTACGCAAAAAGGCCTTCTCGCTCGCCGAAAGCTATTTGCTAGTCAACCGTTATTAATTTATGATTAGTTTCCCGTTGCTACTAAATGAATGCGGTAATAGATAACAAATTGTATGTATTATAAATAACAACACGGGTAAAGAACGAAGTGCTACAGTAATTTTAAAAATTGCTACAAGATTGCTGTCATTTCACGCTATTTCCAAAATTCGCTATTCTCCCTCAAAGTACAGTTTCTAGCAATGATCAAACGTCGGTAGAATAAATAGCTTCTCGCAGCGAGAATTCAAAATCCAACATGGCGTCCATTTCGTGGCTATCGCATCGAAGACAAACCATCGAATGCCGGCATACAAAAAGCAGTCCGTCGTCTTGTGCTACAGTAAAAATTGTTTTCTTGTTGTCATAAATCGACGCTCGAATGTTGCAAGCATCGTACGCCGGGTCACGAGGGACGAGGCGAAGATTTGCGTCTGCGTCGTTGCCATGGTTACCAATAGCACAGACAACTCGAAAGCCGCTTACTCCAGTAAAGGCTGGAAGCAGCCATCAGATTTAGTATTGATCAAGTAAAAGCTTGTGAGCGAGAAAACTGTCGGTGCGTAAACGAGGCCTAATGCATGGCATCGGAAGTTGGTCGTGATTAGATGAATGCAAACGCGCTGATGATCCCATACCCGTTTTCTGTTGCATTGGGAGTGTTACGGTTACAACTTCAAACTGTGGTTTCTCGTAAACCAGAATCCCGGGTCTCACGTAACTCAGTATGGTAATGCATCTCATCCACCCCCACTCACTTTAAGCCCAACCACAGGTCCACGCACTCTGCGAGCATAGCTCTATGGGAATCCGCACACTGTTGGTTTTTTTTTTTGAGGGGAGGGGGTGGGTAGGTGGAATGCTCGTGATTACTCCTATACATCCCCAAACAAACCAATGAAGAATAAAAAAGAAGCCATATGCACTTGCGTCCTAAATTATTATTGGGCAACTTCATCAGAGTGAAATGTTAAGATAAGAAATATTCCACATCGCAAAAAACTTTAATCACTATAAAATCTTGTTCAACATTCACTTGCAGAATTTATCAACTGAAGCAATAAGAAGACTGGACAGGAGAACTCACTGCCAATTAGTAAAATGAGTCTTCAAAATGTATTAGCCTCGAGAAATTTGCATTGGCAAGACCTCCTGAGGATGGTAATTGTCTTATGTTGCATGGGAATATGCGTTTATCAACTCTATGATCGAATATCCTACTACTTGGAAGAACCTACTTCATTTGATGTCATTGTCACTCGGAACGAATCTATTACATATCCTGCTGTCACTGTCTGTCCTGGTCGGTCCATATTTCTAAGTTCTATCTTTTCCGACATGAACAGGTCGATGAACAAAACGTTAACCAAGGCACAATTACGGAAAATCTCATTCGAAGAATACGGCCTGGACATTGACAAATTGTGGAAAGAAACTAAAATGAATCGTGATGCTTTTGAAATTTGGGTTAATACAGGACAGGTACAGATTAAATTTATTCACATACTTCGAATATGATCCAGTTTTAGTAAAATAGTTTATATTCGTGAAGGCTGGTATTAAAATTATGTTCACTAAGGTGGTAATCGGACCAAAAACGGAAATGGAAAAGGAATCCTCCGACTTACCAAATGCTTTGACCATTGCGAGTGATGATATCAGAACGCAAAGCTAATTTGCCAATTTCAAATAACAATATTACATAACCAGTAAAAAAAAAAAAAACACGTACAAGTAAGCAACACGTGAACAAAACTTCCGGAATGCCATTTCGCTTCCGTTTTTCTTTTGCGTTCTCTGCAATTGTTAGCTTTTTAGTGTTTAAGTTTGTCATAGTTTACGAAATAATGAATGCAGGTGCAAGAAATCGTACAAGAAACCGAATTAAACGTTGCAGGAAAGCTTCGTGGATTGGTTTGTCAGTTTGGTTGATGCGACAGGGGAAGAAAATGGAGGTCAAGGTGAGATAGCGCTAGACATTACGGCATGCCGCAGCTGTGACTTGGTGGATGGGATGTTATAAAAGGGGGAGTGTAGTGAATGAAAAAAAATCTTGACAAAAAAGGAAAAATTCTGCCAAGTTTGCTGTTACGTTGCCTAGTCGTAGGATTTGTTCAATGGATCGTTATTTGAAATGGCAAAATAGCTTTGCGTTATGATAGCACAACTTGCAATGGTCGAATCATTTGGTAACTTAGCAGATTCCTTAACCACTTGCGGTTTTTGGTCCCTATTCTTCAGGGCCCTATACTTTTCCCCAAAAAATATCTTCGGTGGGTGAGGGTGGGTTGAACCTGGGACCACTTTCTACCACCAAGTCACCTTGCCAAACTCACGCACAATTTTAGCTTTGTTGTTGCAACGCTCTAATTTTCCAATATATTTGCATTATTTTTTAAGCTATTCCCTTTAGCAGTGAGCGATGTCATGGCGAAAGGGTCCAATTGTCTTACCTTCACTCCAGGTAAGTTCGATTTTGTTTGGGGAATAACCATTTCTCCTACCTATCTGACATCATATTTTTCTAGGGCTCAAAGTGATTATTATGGAATAAAAAAGGGTTCAAAGGGGTGGTGATTATGATAACAAATGTAACAATTGGCTTCAAAATAATGGTTTCCAAATCAGAAAACAATAATTGACTACAATTTCAACGCACGTCGTATGTCATTGTTACCGTGCGAATTATATCTGGTTACGTAGAAAGAAGCATTGTTGCTAGGCGAAAGGGGTTGATGTGTGATGTACTGCCAATGTTGGTTAATTTGTTAATTAGTTAGTTAACTAGCTTGAATAAGTTATATTTCACATGGCTTCGCGCTTTTATGCCCTCAATAAATCCATTAAATCCGTTTGGTCGTTAACAACAACAAAATGCTTATAACTCTGCTCTTAAAATAATATTGTGATTCATTGATAATTATAGGTTTATGTGTGTTTTAGTCATTGTCAAGAAGCCCACCAAACTCGCCATTTATCGCAATAGGAAAAGTATTTACTCGTGCTATTATTATAGAACTACGAGGAGGGAGGGGAGATCTGCATTGGGTACTTAAAGTTCCCCCTCCCCCTCATGTAGGGGCTTTCTACATGGTGTTTTGGCTTTTTGTAAGGCCAGCCGGAGTGTCACGTGCTGTTTTGCTGTGGTTGTTGGGGGTGTATCTTGAGGGAAGATGGCAGTTTCCCGGTATGGGTGTTTAGCGCTTTGGTTTTTGGTGCTTGGTGCTTGTAGCTTGTTTATTGTACTTAGTATTTAGTAGCTCTATTAGGCTCCCGTAATTAAAATATCTGATCTATTCTCATGATTTCGTGTTCAGTGTTGTAAGCCAAATATATTGTTCATTGTTGTATTATTGAAACAAAAATCTAAAACTCTGCTCCTAATATAGCATTGCGGTTGATTGGTACCTCTGAATTTACGTTTCTCACTGTTCTGCGAATTCACTGTGTGCCGTTCATCGTATGCACAAGCTGCGAAATCGCTGTACTATTCATCATCTTGCACAAATTTATGCAGTTGCTGTGACGCCATTTACCGTTCTGCACAAGCAACGAATTCACTATGTGCTTTCATTATCCAGCACAAGATACGAATTCGATTATGAACCTTCCGTTATCCCTCAAAAGCTACGAATTCGCTATGAGCGAATCACTCCTTCCATTCAATGAGCTGGGAACAGAGCGGTTCAGGATCAACTATATGCCAGTGTTCATGTAAATATGGAGGTGGTAGGTCAATTCTTTTGGGTGGTGGTAAGGTAAAGATCATATGGGAACTCCATGCTCTCCTTTTGGTAGTTACTGATGTCAATCAATCCCTGCTTCCCTAGCTTCAGGATAAGTTACTGCATGGTTTCAGATCAATAAATTGGATATTCCATAACTTGGGCCATGAAGCCAAACAGGTTTCCAGACTAAACCACAACACTTGCTCTCGAGGATTTTACGAGCGTTTCATCTAAAATCTGGAATTTGCAGTCGAAAGTTAATGTTTGCTAGTGTACCAATGACAACACTTCTTTCATACATGAAGCAAGAGACCAGGCCCAAAAAAAAATAATAATCTGATCAATCGTGCTCCGTCAAATATTATCAAATATTAATTTATTAACAAAAAAACCTAACTTACGGCTCTCCTTTGGGGTCTTTAACGAACACTAAGCAAACACACAACCGATGACAAATGAATGTTTACATAATTGTGTCAGCAACCAGTCGGGTCATGTAGGTGGCCGCCATCTTACTGTAAATATAAACCGTTGAACGGGCGGCCGCCA
>JAHWFP010000826.1:0-12041 GCA_023313725.1 Lithobius niger | reverse complement strand
TGTACCGACCTAAAACCCATTTTCTACGTCGCTCTAAGGACTGCTTCCCTTTGATTGGTTGAAACGAGTGCGCTTATACCGTCACGAAGCTAGGGCGGAACCTGTTACTTCCTTAAAAAGAAGTCGAATGCCTAGCTAGTTGAAGGGGATGGGGACATGGGAATAGAGATGGGTTTGGTTGAAGGGGGGATTACATAAACGCGCCGGTACATGGACTTAGCAGCTAACCACCGTGTACCCGTTGTTTTAACTCACTCCAACTTACCTGTCCGTGTAACCACCTCTCTCCTCAAGCGACGTGAGTTCAAGTCGACGTCGTAAGGTAAAGCCACTTAAGAAACCTCCGTGTTCACTCCAAGACAAAATATGAATGTGCAATAAAGGAAACCGGAACGTTACACTACTCCCCCCCCCCCCTTAATGTCCTCTTGGCAGATTAAATAAAAAAGACAAAAAAAAAAAAACGAACATTAAAGCAAACACCAGTAAAGGCTACTGTCCAATACTGTAACACCGATTCCACGGTTTCAAGCTCAATACGGACTGGTAATTTTTTTTTGGACAGGTAATTTTTTTCCCCTAACGACACTTTTTTCTTGGACCTCTAAATGCAGGATTGGGGGGGGGGGAGAGAATTCTGTAATAAGGGCAACCTGGGTTTCAGTGGACAAAAAAAAACATTCGATGGGTTTATTGCGGGTTTTTAAAACGGACCTAAACAACAAAAAAGGAAACTAGGTGGCTTTTATTGGATCGGAAAAGGTTCTTGACCCTACCTCTGAGGCCAGGGGTTGGAAAAACAGTGCCTGCAGTTAAATCTTCCGTTAAAAATATTCCACCATTCTGTGATGCGCCCCACTTCCTGGAAACGTTTGCGGGCGCCTAACACAATAATGTGAAATCATCGCAGAGCCAAAAATACAACACAAGACAATTTCCACAATTGCCGGGTAGCAGACTTACTCGCTAAATCTCGGTAGGCTATTTTGGCAACGATTCTGTATAAAATCCCAACACACACACACAAAAAAAACTATGCAGCATGCCGAATCTTTCCCCCCCCAGTTTTTAAAATTTTTGTTTTAAAGTGAAACCCATCGCAGCCTTTGCAACAGAACCGCGGAGGCAATTGAGGCATGGACTTGGCCTTCCATGATTCTGCCAGTGTATAATAAACCGCATACGATGGTTCGCAATAGCACACATTTATTTCGTAAGCTGCCTAGTAACGCAGAGGTGAACTCCCGTTACGCCAAAAAAAAAAAAAGAAAAGGCAGATTACAGTTTTGCCCTCAGGTGCCAGTCCCGTTTCGCCAAAATAAATTTGACAAAATTTTACGTAGCCTACACGAAGTTTAATACCATATTTCTACGTAAGGGCATTTATAAGGCAAACATTCAACAGAGACAGCCAGTGGTAGATAAGCCCAGTTTATTTATTAGCGTTTTGAAAACTGGCAATACAGACGCGAAAACGTGCGCTTTAAATATAATTGTTTAGAAGGCTTGATCGCAACTACGTCAACGCCAAGGTTCTCTTTTAAGAATAGTTAGTCGTACACGTGGGGCGAGGGATAATCGTCTAACTGGAAAATCGCATAATTGGAAGAACGTATAACGGAAAACAGCATAACGGAATATCATCTAACTGGAAATTCGTATAATGGAAAAGCATCTAACTGGAAATTCGTATAATGGATAAACGTCTAACCGGATTAACGTCTAACTGCGGTTTCTGATGTTATATGTATAGCCGCAGCGAGCGCGGCAGCGTGAGCGAGGCAGGGATATTAGACGATTTTCCATTATACGAATTTCCAGTTAGATGCTTTTCCACATTTTTTATTTAGGCAGATTTTAGACAATTATCCCATTAGACGATTTTCCAGTTAGACGTTCGTCCGACGCCCCGTACACGTGATGGTTGCCCTTTTCCAAACGGGAATTCCCGTTTTGCAGAATCCCCTTTCCCAGAATCAAAACATTCATAAAAAATTTAACAATGCAAAAGTTAAAGAGGCATGCTTAATTGGAAGTAATTTTTGATTAGTTGTGGTTTCTGATTTTATGTGTTTAGCCGCAGCGAGCGCAGCACGTAATTTGAAACAAATTATTTTGCAAATTAGGATTCTGCAAAACGGGTGTGTCTATAAATGTCTGACCATTATCATGTTATAAATATTCGTGTTTAAATGTTTTAAATGTTACGTGTGCCTAAAATTTCGTGAACTGTGTTTCGCGGAACAGGACTGTCCCCCGAGGCAAACGCTGTTAATCTGCTTTCTTTTTGGCGAAACGGGGTTTGGCGAAACGGGACGAAACCATCGCAGAGGGACTATTTGACCACGCATGTGAAGTACTTTTGATTGCCATTAATATATTATTGATTTTACTTATTTTTTCTCTTTTACGGCTTTGTTTTTTCTTCTTTTACTTTTGGTGGGGTGTCGTGACTTAAATCCTTCTCTATCCTGTCACATGTATGTGTGTGACAAAGTTACAAATTAGAACTCTTCACACTACCTGCAAGTTAGATTTGGTTTGGACATTACATTTAGGCTTACCTTTCCGCTTTGACATCTTGCAACGATATGTCGACAGTCCAAATGAAAACGATTTACGTCGTTGACTCTACTAAGCGTCATTAGCCTAGTTAACTTATCGCGTCCGAAAGGAAAGCTACAGACGTTCCCGAGGCGGAGCAAAATACAAGGTACAAAGGCCAAAGTATTTTTTTTAACTCGTAGTGTTAATACGCGTACAAGTTGATGAGGGCGAACACTGCAAAGAGTACATGGTGTATGCACTTACATCTAAGGTTACATTTCACAAGAAAAGTGTTGACCATGATTTCGTCATGTTGCAATCCTCTCGAATATCCATCCAATATCCGTCGCCAACAGACAAGCAGAACTGCTTATTACTCAGACCTCAATATTACTATAGAAAAAGTTATATAGGCCTTGTCAGTGCTGAAAATCGGTATTTTTGGGAAATAAAACCGGAAATAAGGGGGAAAAAAGATCAAAATTGGACACTAATTATGCAGATCTAGTAACACATGAAATCAACTTGAATACAGTAACAGCTGTACTAATACTTTAATTTTGTTTTAAATAAGATTCTCAATATAAAATTAATGCGTTAAAGACTACTTTCTGTATTTTAACGATACCTAATATACAGACCGACTCGAAACAGTAAATTAATCACTTTCCAACACTGTATCTTCAGTGATGCTGTTCGTTGTCATCGACACGACATAAGCCCTTTACAGTGGAATTTTGTCGAAAAATAAATTTAAATAAATATACATACTTACATTACTAATATTTTTCCATTATTTGGAAATTTTCCACTCACAACACAGCCTTGTAAATCGAAGCATTAACGCCCCAAAATGTTTATCTTTGGTTGAACAGTTACCAAGATATCATCATTTGAGTATCAATCACTCTCTATTTAGTCGCCGTTTTGGCGAGTGGAGTGGGGCTAAATTCAGTCACCAACTGTTGAGTTTCATTCGCCAAATGGCAAGTACCCACTGACATTGGAGAAGATTGGCATGTTGCTTCTTAAAATGGCTTCCACAAATACCATGAACACCGAGAACAATGCTTCATCGTTTGGTAGAAACTGGCTATACATTTCAGAAAAGCGTATGAATGTAGACACTGATTTCAGTTTCACTTTGTCTGGTTGGTTAGTGCATGAACTAAAACCAGGAGCGACATACAGCCCTAACCAGACTGTCTGCATGGCCAGTGGCGTAACTAGGGTTTTCTACTGAGGGGGCAACAATAGCCATTTAGCCGAATGGTGTGGAGGGAGAACCCAATACCAGCTTGGGGTTCTGGGGGAGCGCTGCGACCTCCCCCAGTGGGCAGAAGCTGACACATTTTTGCGATTTTACTGCATTTTCTGCCCTTGTAAATAAAGTGCCTGCCGTTGGAAACATTTTTATAAAATCAGTTTTGCTGACTGCATTATACGCATAAAAAAATGTGTAATGTAAATGTTTCACTTTCATAGCCTACTAAATACTTATTTTTTAGACATACATGATGCTTTGTTCGAAATGTTGGTAATTTTAAGCAAAATATGAGTTAGCAATTATCTTACTGTTTAAAATACCTCTTCTGGATAGTCAAGGTTTTTTCAGCTATGCAAAAAGTGATATGGCCAATTTTTCGAATAAGCCTTCAAAATCTTACAGAGGGGCGAATCGCCCCTTTGCCTCCCCTACTAATTACGCCACTGTGCATGGCATTGCACGATGATTTACATCAAAATCCGTCAAACATCATACTCACTACCTGAGTACACCAGTTTTGACCTTGCAGGCACGAAATTGTCTTCTGTCTGGAGAGGGCTTTTTAAGACTTAACCAGACTGGCTGCTCGCGGCTGAACGGCGACGCAAGAAGATATACCAAAGACGTCGAAATCGGTCCTTAAACACATCACTTCGCACGACATTGTCTTCTGTCCGGTTACGACTTAAAGGCACATTCTGCCTGCCTTATAACAGCCACGCACAGATGGCCTCCGCACATGTTACCATCGCCACGGACAACTGAAACAGCTATCTCAGTTGGCTTTATGAATAATATACGAAGCGGAATCAAGTTAATGATTGTGTCGTCACAAACCGTAATTATTTTCGTGTTTTAACATCACAATTTATAATTTTTAGGTTAGTATATTATAATTTTTCTTCGGCGATCTATTGACATAGGACCTAATTAATTTAAATTTTTACCGCATTAGTATTTTAGATTTCTGATCTCATTGTAATTATTAACAAACGATTAAAATTAGTACATGCGCACACACAGATGAAACTTCAAGGTTATTGTAGGCGCGCAAAGGATCAAATACATGCAGGATATAGTAAATACAGTTACCCAATATTCAACAGAAATCTCGTAGACGCCACATTTTAAAATGGAATTTTAGCAGGCAGACCTGGTGGATCCATGAGAAGCCTGTTTGCATTAATCCCTAAAGTAGACATTTCCTATTGGTGCCTGTCTGAGTTTCTACCTCAGGGTGGGTTGTGGTCAAGCCCTGCAATGGGGCTGCAAGACCCATATTGCTTTTACTGTATTTCTTTGACATTTGAACCGATTTCTGTTCTGTTTGCTTTGTTGAGGTCATGTCTTCGTCCTCTACAAGTTTGCAATTTACATCATGCCTCTATCTCTGCTACTTACAGAGTTTGTTTTTCGTTGACCTTGAAACCGGCCGTCAAGGTTATTTTCTGTTTAACCGTCTGATGTTTAACCCAGGATGTTCCAACGTATTCCATGGCCATGTTCGCCCTATCTGCAATACTAGGGATGATATTGAGCAGCAACACTTGAGATGAAACACCCTGTATAACAAACAGGTGCAAAAAATATTACACGTGCCGAGTCGATTAGTTCAGGCATGCGGTAACTCCGCATGCTACAGCGTTGAATGAGCTGTTGTCTGACGCGCACCCAGCGATAGCCATATGCCACCAGAAGGAGAGGGACAATTTTGCTAGATAAATCCCATCGGAAATTCCTAGGATCTTTTACATGCCACAATCGACATGAGCGTGAGACATCTTACGGCCCTTTGCTTCCCGAAAAAGCGTTGAATGAGCAGGAAAAGAAGGCTTCTTTAGTCCAGGCCGACCTCGGATACAGTCTGCGACACTCATTATGCTCGCAGAAAACTGACTAGAAGACACCACATTTCCTTGCACTACCGAGTGCAAAACCATGTGGATATCACACTTATACAGCCGTATTCCAGAAATCCACTCAAGTGTGAGTGTGAGAGGGCAATTGTGAGTGCAAACATCTAAGATAAGGTTCAACAATTTTAGTACAGCCACAAAAGCGAATGTGAGTGTCCTTTCATCTGAGGGTATTTCCATAGATGTGTTTTGACCCTTACACTCACATTTAGCTCCACTCACACTTGAGTGGATTTCTGATAGACAGCGGTACCAGAATTTTTTTAGACGGTGCCGGCACCAAAATTAGTTCCCCGGTACTTGTGAATGAGATGGTATCTGGTATTATAGTGCTGTGGTGTCAACACCCGATTTTTAAATAATAACAAATTTATTGATTTCCGCCCCCTCCACTGATTTAGGCTTAATGATATATCTGATAATTACAAAAAAATCTTCGTAAAATTTGTAGTTAACATGCTATCCAAGTAGAAATGCAAATAATATACACAAATGCTGCTTGTACGCAGCATGAAAGTTTTGCAAATTTGGCTCACACTTTTCTGCATTTAGAATTCCAATTTTACCATTGTTGATCTTTCACTGATTGTTGCACTACTGTGAGCCTTACAACACAAGGACTAAATGAACTACTGTTATAATTTTAGCGCCTTTTCATATTAAACCAATACCGGTATTTTAACACTGAACAGTATTTGGTACCGTTGCATTTTTGGCACCGAGGTACACCGTGAGAACCGGTTTACCGCCCAACTACTACACAGTTACTGTTAGAGTGAGATATTTACGTGGAAAGTTTCCTGCAAACATAATGTAACACAAACTATAGAAACGACGTATTTTTTCCTCCTGCTTGACTCAACGTCAGTTCCCGTGAGAGGTGGAAAGTTGACGTCTTTAGCTTAAAACTTCAATGCAGCACCTCACTTAATCCACCTGCAGCGAGATTGTACCGCAGTCACCTGTCTTGTTCAAGCTTATACTAAAACAGCACCACTTATTTTATACCATCCATCCTGCTCAATGCAACTTTCGTTCATTATGTTTAAAATGACTCACGTACAGCCCTGGGGGTCAAATTATGAAGACATCCTTTGCAGACGTTAATGAAAGCAAATCATTATGACAGCCACTGTTACAAGAACTGCTGGGTCTTGTTACAGTGGCACACCCAGTATATTTCTTTTTTTTTGGGGGGGGGGGGGGGGCGGGAGGGGAAGAGCCGAGAAAAGGGGTCAAGGAACCATTTGAAGATGTTACGTGAGCGAACGGTAGTGAGGCCTACAATAGCCCTTGTTAAAGTGGCACGCCTAATAATTTTTGAGGGGAGGGGAGCAAAAAGATTGGAAATTCAAAATGAGGTCCACGCATTCAGCTAAGGAGTCTACGGAGAGGGTGATGGTGGCACAAGCATTGCCGTACGGGAAGAAAATACTAATCTTCAAACTACAGTACTCCAAACTTTCCTATTGTGCGCGCAGCGTATCTTGAGTCCTGCAGGTATTTTATGAGCGGCTACATCTTCCTGGAAGGAGCGGCTTTAATCGACGGCCGCCACTGTTTTTGTAACCATCTAGGATATCAACAAGGTGCTCTGCTATCGAAAACATACAATCGATTTTTTGTTATCGTTCTGGGGTGAACTCAAGATAGGCCGCGGGCACTATAATGACAGCAACCACCTAGGCTAAGGCTCAATGCCAAGTTAAAAGGTTATTTAAGTAGGCGCATTATATTTTAAATTAAAATCAATTGCCCAATATCATACAATGTAATGCTAGTGTATCGACGATGGTTATCAGGAAAGAATGAATTAATGTACCAACAAACAAACACATGAATGAATAGCCTATATGTAAGGGCTAAATACAATTCAAAATGCGTCAAATTTTCTACCGGGAATTGTGCTGGGAAATATGAAGGAAACTTTGCTAATGTTCCTGTTGTTATCTATGCTGTTTTATAGAAACAATCCAGCCAGTTAGCTGGGAAAGCACTTTAAAGTTTTAAAATTGTACTGATCCCTGCAATTATACTTTTGGACAATCATGTGGGTAAACGTGCTCACCGATATACTAGACCAGGTGTGCAGAATATGCCAGAAGGTTAGAACGAGGTTCACGGGAAATTTCAGAGAACTGTGGATATTCACTAAAAATGGTTTGCCTACACGGTGAAAGGCTGCGGAAATTTGAAAAATTAATAGGAAAATTTTATGGGAAATTTTGTCCAGTAAGAATTTTATGCGCCCCTGTACTAGACTACCGCATCATCTACAGTTTTATTCAACATACTAATTTGACAAAATGGACCTATGCAAACAAAAGTCACCAGAAAAACGCACACTTTCACAACAGAAGACACTCACACTGTCTAGCGAATTTTCGATAGTTAACTACTATCTTCCTCAGGCCTTAAAGTTAGTTTGGACTCTGTTTACATACCTGTTGTTTTCACCGTTATCGTCTGCTCGTTCGTTGTCATGCTCGAAACTTGGTGCGTTGCATAGCCTCCCGATTTTTGCAGGCCGATTCAGCGAGCTTGCCACGTGAAGTTCCCACTTCCTTTCTACACAAGGGCTGTTGTGTAGGAAGTGTGGACTTCACGTGGCAAGCTCGCTGGTTCGGCCTGCACAAATCGGGAGGCTACACAACTCGCGTGGTGGGCCTGCAAAAATCGGGAGGCTATGCAACGCACCAAGTTTCGAGCATGACAACGAACGGAGCAGACGATAACGGTGAAAACAACAGGGATGTAAACAGAGTCCAAACTAACTTTAAGGACTGAGGAAGATAGTAGTTAACTATCGAAAATTCGCTAGACAGTGTGAGTGTCTACTGTTGTGAAAGTGTGCGTTTTTCTGGTGACTTTTGTAGTGGTGGCGCCACAGGGGGGAGCTGGGGACGAGAGCCCCCCCCCCATCAGGGATGCCTTGCCCCCCTGTCGGGGAGTAACCGAGATTGTCGTCGGGGAACAGACGGAAGACTGAGTCCACACGACGACATAAAATTCGTAAAAATTTGTGGAAGAAAAGCTCAAAATTGAGTTTTTTGTTTTTCTTGAGTAGTCCTCATCACCTCCAAATTTAAGAGCTGTCTTAGTTAATGCAGAAATGTGAACTAAATATGTACAAAACAAAAGTTGTTAAGGATTCTAGTTATGTTTTCGTCATTTGAATTCGTGATACCAATGAACTGAGCGAAAATCGTGTACAGTAAGTGGCTAAACTGAAAATTGATTTGTGCGTTAGACCGTCATGCCATGATTTGACAGGCATCTTAGTGATGAGACACGTTTGGGATGCCAATGTCTTACCAGTTATTTCTAAAAGGAGAAGGCCCTATTTTAAAAGCCCAACGCCCAACACGAATGACGGCCAACTGTGTGTTCTTGCTATGGTTAAATATTTTTCAAACCTAAATTATTCAGTGTTAGTTAACGTTAATTTAATAATATTAAAAAAAAATTAATTCATCAGTTAATTTAATTAGTAAATAAAATGTGTAAAAAAAAACCCAGAATTCTGGTCACAATTAGGTTTTTACGACATCTCATGCTAAAGAATGTTTACGAAAAACATCCGACATTTGTTTAACAATGTGGTGCAAACGTGTCTCGGAAAGCCCAAAATGCGCCCTCAAATATCGTTAAATGTTTCAGCTTCCGGGGGCGGGCCCCGCTGGGGTAGCTTACAGCTCTCCCCCACACCCCCTAGCTGGTTTCGCCGGGTCCCTGCTAAAGTAGTACAAATATAAACAAAATATGTTCGTTTTCTTTGCCCCCCTGTCGGGGAATCATTGCCCCCCCTATCTAAGATTGGCTGGCGCCACTACTGGACTTTTGTTCGTTTATAATGGAGTTTCACAGTACGAAATCTAACGATCTTTTTCGGACCTATACAAATAACGATAATGATTCAGGTAGTTTTTCTTTTCAATATTATCAATTTTTTTGAACTGAGACTACGACGAATAGTGTGTGAGACCAGTAAAATCTTGTTTTGAGAAGTGGTTATTATGAATGGTTAATGGCTATTATACATGCAGCACACGAACCTAGGGGGGAGGAGGAGGAGAAAGAGGGGGGGGGGGTAATCCATACCGGAATTACCTCGTTAACATTCCATACCACGTCACAAGGTCATCTGGGTGAGAAACTTTAGGTTTTGTTGTTTTCCAACTCCAAGCTAGAACCTTATTTTACCGTGAGAACCTTATTTTACCGATTACATGATTAAATAGTCACGCACTTTATCTGGCACGGAGCTAGGAGGCGAGACACACAATTTCTACACGGTTGGTCTTGGCTTGAAGAAGCCATCTTTCCTGCTTCACAGCTGTTTAATGCTGTTGAAGGCAGAGTTGCCACATGCCTGCATCAATCGTAGCAAGAGTGGTACTTTTCGCACTATCTGCTGGGTTAAAACTAGGAATCTGCTGATAGTTTTTACTGATCCGATACCGATGTATGGTAAACCGACAAGAAGCGATATGATACGATGCCGATAATAATATTAAAAAAATTTTTAATTTCCATAAAAAAGCAACTTCAGTTTCTGATTTCGAGTGGGTTCCAACTGCTGAGATTATCCAAAAAGTTCTCGGCAGCAATAACAGCATTTTAATCTTATTTCTACTTATGGATTCAGTACTTTCATGTTTTAGTTCAGGGTTGGCAAGTTTTTGTCACCAAGTACTTAAAACCGGTTTTGACCGTCCTGGCAAAAACTGGGTTTGCTATGTTTTGCCACTTTGGCCAAACATATGGCAAAAATCGACTTGAAGTCAAATTAAATAAAAATAGTGTCCCCTACAATAGTCAAATATTGGCAAATTAAAAAAGCTCTCATTGAAAACTTCACATCGTTTACTTTGAAAATTCTTATTCACTTCTTATTTAACTTTCATCGGCTTAATGTCACAGAAAAAGATATTCTTCTCGCAATATCTACGCAACTGACTGTCGAAAATTAGCGTAGATATTGTGAGCAGAATATATTTTACTTTGAAAATAAGTTTGTTAAGCAGCTGATGGTTTTTGCCAGTTTAGCTGGTAATAACGGGTAAAAATCATGTTTCTGCCACTGTCCTGGCAAAAAGCTGTTTTTGCCGGCAAAAACCCAACCCTGTTTTAGTTAGATTTTAGATTTTAAGTTGGTCGTTGTAAAACTTAAAGGGACACCCGGCCTGCTTTATAACAGCCACGCGCTGATCGCCATCCGCGTATATAGTATTAAAAGATCAACTGAACTAGTAGCTGTGTTCCTTGCAGCAACGAACGCAGCTTAAGGCCTCTCCAGACAGAAGAAAATTTCGTGCGAAGCTATGCGTGGCTACGTGCCTACAAGGTCAAAATTGCAGCAGTCGTGTGGTTGGTGTTGCGTTAAGGACGAATATTGAAGTCTTTTTTTACACCATACTGCGGTGGCGTGCAGCCGCGAGCAGCTAGTCTGGTTAGGGCTTCTTGGCATTGCGGCAAATAGACGAACCAGCATGAACACATTGTGTCGTCACAAACCGGACTGATTCTCGTATTTTAACATCAAAATTTATAATTTTCTAGGCTAGTGTCTTTAATTTTGCTTTGGCGTTCTAAGAATAATTAATTTTAATTTTTATCGTATTAGACTTTTAGATTTTTGATCCCATGGTAACTATTAGAAAATTAGTACATTCACACACAGAGATGAAACGTCACGGTTATTGTAAGCGCGCAATGCATCATATACTGAGGGGCGCAGTAAATATAGTTAATTATTATTCAACAGAAAATCTTGACGCCACATTTTAAAACGGATTTTTACCAAGGGATTGACTAACGGTATGGAATAGACCTTCGGGCCGTACTTGATGTGGAGGATCGAGCAAAATGGCGCTGGGAGGAATGGCCTTTTAAGACGGTCAGAACCATCACGTGCTACATTTCATTTTCATTACAAACTGAGCAAATGGCTTTGCTTTTCTCACTTGGTTGTTGCTTTTGCCGTGGTTGGTGTCAGTTTTGTAGGGAAAATGGTTGTGTTTCTTGGCATAACGAATTTCTGTATCGGAGGCCTTACGGTGGCCCGATACCAATGTGGGAAAAATACCGAAACCGATATCAATAACGGACGGGGCGTCGGACGAACGTCTAATTGGAATAATTGTCTAAAATCTGCCTAAATAAAAAATCTGGAAAAGCATCTAAACGGAATTTCGTATAATGGAAAATCGTCTAATATCCCTGCCGCGCTCGCTGCGGCTATACTTATAACATCAGAAACCGCAGTTAGACGCTTTTCCGTTATACGAATTTCCTGTTAGATGATATTC
>JAHWFP010000823.1:0-32197 GCA_023313725.1 Lithobius niger | reverse complement strand
TTTTTCTATTCGCTTCTTTCTTGGTGAGGGGGCCGTCACGGTCGGTGATTTACTAAAAACAATATCAATGAAACGATTTACTAGCACATAAATGGAAGAACAAGGGAAAAAAGCAAGAGAATAATTTCTGTACCGAATCCCCGCTGGTCGTTGTGTGAACGGAGTCCGGCGAAAGTTCGCCTGTGCCGTCATTAACTCAGACACGGCGAATGGCAGTTTAGTGAATGACGTTGTAAACGACACGGGTGGTGGGAGTAGAGACATGGCAGGTGGTGGTAACGGTGATGGAGGTGGGAGTGTCACCAATTCCACCAGTTCATGTCGCCCTCCATCGTCGATCATGGGTGAATAAGGTGGTGCAATCATAGCATCACCACCACCAGAACTCCACCACATCAAGAGACCCATCGTCACCTGGAACACCATTGCCCCAAGCAACACGCCGCCGATGACTGCCGAGAGCGAAGCCACTACAAGTTGCCACATCTTAGGTCCAAAGAAGCCTAAACTGCTGTGATGGATTCTGTACGTTTCGAGCAATGGAATATTGGGTACAAGTTAGTTCCCATTAATACGTATAGGAATACAGAAGGTCATAATAAATGAAGACATACGTAACCCCTTTTACGAAGCAGGTGCAGTCCTTGGAACAGGGTTAGAAAATGATAACCCTCCCATAACCAGGCACATGTATTATAAACATGGAAAGTCAATGCCTTGGAAGTTGTGAGAGAACGAGAAACAAGAATATCAACATAGTTTCTTTTTCACACGACAGTCCGCAGTTTACGATACGGAATTTGTAACCGTAAAGAATATAAACTGATGGACGTGCCCACACACAGCTCTGAGATTGCGTACCGTGCAGAGCATGTCCCTACCCGTAAACCATCATCCACCAGATACAATATCAGCAGCAAACTTTCAAGGCACTGAGAAGTAACAAAACAGAAAGAAATAAGAAAACAAGAAAGATAAAATATGAGAATAAGCTAAAACAAAAAGAAGTAAATGAAATGTACGCACATGAAGGAGCACTTGAGTAGTGTTCCGATATGAGCTGCTCTAGGTGCCTATTCAAAACATAAAACAACGGACTAAAGCAAACAATAAAAAAAAACGATGAGAGAAAATGGAAAGTATGAACAAATAATTACATTGGAGATATTTGTCATATCCTCTAAAGAAATGTTGCCATCTATCGTCACACTAGGATTGGAATCCTATTAGTAGGAACAGTACTGTAGCTGAGAATGCTGGGGCCCCCTGTAAGAAAAAATCTGGAGGCCCCCTGTTATTGTGGGATGAATTCAGAAACTTTTGGTGCGGTATTGGTATCACATAGTATTTGTTGTAGGCACATTACTATCATTTTTCATGAATTACTGAATTAAAATTTTAAAATTTTTGCTCAGTATTTCATTTTTGTTTTATTTCCTTGGGAGAGGGTACAGTAAAGACATATTTTTGCTTGGCCTTGCATTACTTTAAATTCGAGTCCCCGCCACCCCTACACACACACACATTTTAAATCAGAGGACTAATGCATAAATTGCAAGTTTGAATTTCAAATTGCATGAAATACAAAAAAAAAAAAAACAACAAAAAATCATTTTCATCTTACTAGAAGCACTCCACAACTACACAGTTTAGTTAGCTGACCATCCATGTGTAGCGTTTGGCTAGAAATGAAGAACCTCCGTTAGGCAGAAGTCATCCGGAATAATTTCCTTATTTTCTTTTCTTTCATTATTCATGTTGTTGTTATGGTTCGTAGGAACTAAGGACACAAACTTTTATATTTTTTAGTTTTGCTGGTCAGCTCATCTGACATAATGCTATGATGACTCGTTAGAAGTGGCGCTAACTGGCGCTGAAGTTAGCTTGGTTAGCCGGCATAGTGAAAGAGAGTCAACTGCTTCGTTTTGCAGGCTGAAGTATTTTGTTTTTAATGCGTACTGCTAAAATAAATCCTGGCGTATGAATGACTACATGTAGGTTTTGAGTGGGTCAGGCAAGTTTTCTGTTTGGTTCAGGCTAGCAGCTTGTGCGTCTAACTGTTTGGAAAATGGTAATTAAAAACTGAAATTGTCCTTCTGCAAACTCGGAAGTCTGCGGCCCTCCTTTGAGTGCCCCGCTCCCCGCCTTACAGGGGCTGCAGGGGCTACACCTACGGGCCTGAGTAGGAAAAAAGAAGAAGAAGAGTTGAAGGAAACGGAGAGAAAATAGTATCGCAGCATTGTCATATCTGAAGGGGCCACAAAGACCCCTACTGTAATTGTAGTAGCTGGAGAAGACGAATGACAAGTCTAAAAGTATACATCTGGTCAAACTTCTCATTATCATGATTCCACCACCAAACATTCCGTAGTTGTAATTAATTATGAATAATCAACACCAATTATGGAACAAAAGGATAATAAGAGTACGAAGTGTTAGAACATTGAAAACAAAAGTAATGAAGTCTCATTAAAGAATTAGGAAGAGACTGAAGGGTCAGATCGTAAGGTTCGCTTAAGTGGACTGTTAATTAAAGCATCATAAACACTGTACTATCCCATGAGCTAGACAAAACAAAACAATTAATGTCACTAACTTCATGATAACACGAAACATTGTGAAGGAATTCATTGCAAAGTATATATATCGTCAAAAAATGGAAAGTGTTGCATTGCTGTACTATCACAATAGAAACGAGTATGGAAAACGATCCATTTAGTGTGCAATAAAATCATGGCATCGAAGGGTAAGCACAGATAACCAAAGAAAAGCACACATTATCTCGTTAAATTAAATAAAGTACACATCACATCGACAATCATAAAATTCTTACACAATAGGAATGATAAATAACATCAGTTAAATAAAATAAAAGATGTGTAATAATTACGCCGTCGTTACAATCTCAAACGTGACAATATGACAGTTGAAATGATTCGTGAGGAAAAAATGTTATTGACAAGCTTACTGTGCGTAAATTGTGGGTATAAAGTTAATAAAACCACAACCCAACCTTCATTCCGGCTTCAACTTTCACCAGGCTCACTTCGACCCAGCTGATGTTTTTACCCTTTACATTGTCCATATTTTATTAACGTGCAAGCTGCGAACGAACCACAGAGCTATTCATTTTGTTTCTTTTGTGTCTTTACAGTTTTCGTACAGGATAGTTATTGTCTTATATCATTATCTATTAGCTGTTTTTTTAAAATTATGGCTACTACATACGAAATCGACAATGGTGTAACGGCTGGTATTATCAAGGTTAATAATTTTATAAAAATAGTTCTCCAGAAGTACGATGAAGATTGCATCCCAACGTCTGACGGTGTGTGCATCTTAATGCATGAATGGTATGAGATCGAACATTTGATCCCTCAGTGTCTCGAGTACTTCAAACAAGACCAGCCAAAGTTGTTTTACGTTTCACCCACCCTGATCGTGTCATATTTTGACAACCACGGGTGAACATACGTAGCGTTTTCGACGCTTGCCTTACAATGTATAAAGTTACACAAGTTCTAATTAATATTATTGAATAATGCTCTCATTCTGATCGATGAGTGGTGCAATATGTTAATGCACAACGCGAAAGACTCTAATTCCAGTTTAATTTTGTTTTCATTGTAGATGCGACTAATCAAATATATTATTAGTATCATTGATGTTATCGTTTCAATATGGCTGAACAAATAACATTACCTCTAAAGCCCGAAATGTCCTTTTATCTCGAGAATGAGATGTTCCTTACTTGCAGTCTGTTTGGGGGCGAAGTAAAAGTACATTTACGCAGATATAATCAAAATCCGATCACTTATGTTCCAAATAAACATGGGATTTGTTTCACACTATTGGAGTGGAATAAGATCGTTCCTCATTTCAACAGGTGGTCGTCATCCCTCGCGGCACCTAGAGCAGCCGAAGTGGTCTACACAATGTCAAAGTTCGGCGTTATGATAGTTACGGATGACGGACGAAAGGTGCTTAGTTTCGTTACGTTGAACAGTGGCAGTGTCGAAATTTTGATCGAATTGTACAATTGGTTTAACTTCCAAGTATAATTTCGAGGGAAATGCCTGATTACTTTATTTTCTCCTTCATTCTACCTGATATATTGTTACCATCATTTATATTTAGGTTTAAATATGGACGAACAGCTAAATATATCTCTGATACCTGAATTGACAATTCAGCTCGGAAATAATATAGGCATGGCTTAGACAAGCCAAAGAAGTTTAGGTAGTTACGTGGGTAGACAAGCCCTTAGCACCAGACGGTTTAAAGATGCTGCTAGAGATAAATTAAAACCTGCCAGTGACGTAATGAGTGATCTAGGAAAAAGATTCCATCAGGATTCTGGGCTGAGGGCCCCCTGTTGTGCAGGTATAAAACATAAACGTTTGGGCGAAGGTCAGATGAGCAAGATAAAAAAAAGGAAGAAAACTACTATTAAAACCGTTTTAGATTAAGGGGGAGGGAACCTGTATATAAACCTTGGCCCTCGCTCATCAACCACTCATTAGTCAGCTGTCATCATGAGTATTCTAAGCCCATTTTCCTGCGAGTGTTTGTTGAGCCCTCTGGACCTGTTTTCTGTGCAACCTACGCAACTTTCCATCCAAAAAACCACATATGAAGAGTACAGACCAATGGCGTAGTTGCAGAGGGTCAAGTTATGCATTTTACTGTACCCGGAAGCGAAAGATATGTGGACCTGTCCCAAACTTTATTGTACCTCAAGGTACGAGTGACTGTGGGTGACGGAACCGATTTGACCGTTGCCCAGAGTGCTCACACTAACATGTCTAATTTATGGCTACAATCCATGTTTTCGCAAGTGGATATTTTTTCGAATGGAGAACTTGCTGGTAGCACCAATGACAATTACGGTTTTAAAACTTTTCTTTAAACGCTGCTGAGTTACTCTTTGGAAGCAAAAAACGCACAACTACATGTGGCAGGGTGGGGCACCCCCATCCCAACACAAGGACGTATCACCGAAAGTGCACAGGTAGAAATAATGGGCCAAGTTCACCAGGATCTAGCCATTCAACCAAGATTGATTTTAAATAATACAGAAATAAAGTTTCGTTTCATTCTACATTGATCCCCCTTCCATTTGTGAACACTGCAGGTGTAGGCACCAACGTCAATCCGATTGTTGAGTTTTTACTTGCTTCCTTACACCTTCACCAAACATTTTATTAGCTCACGCTCGCGTGCTAGCCAATTCTTCGTCAGCCAAATACCCCAATAGAAAGACAGAGCTTAGAACCGACACCATAATAAATAGGGTGGGAAGCGGACAGGTGGATAACTCATTTAATGGTAATGTTCCCAGTCCAGTAATCGTTGCCATGACCAGACACGTAGCCTATGACGGCACGTACTCGAACGATCCCTTCTTTTTTGAAAACTTTGGACTCTAGTTTTCTATAACCCTTTCCATAGGTGGTGAAATTTTCAATGGAAAATCATTCACTTTTGATTTTTACAATATCAATTACGTAAAAACATACATGTCAATGTATTGCGGTTTATGCATGTCTTTTTATAATATGGGGAACGGTATTATAATGAGAGCTACGTCGATAGACTTTGTTATTCTGCATCGACCGCACTGACGAACATCATACCAATGATCACTCTCATGTGTTCCTAGTGAAAAACGGTTTTGTGAGAATTGAGCTAACATTTTATGCAGCTTTACCGTTACCGTTTTGACTCTCGGCGAACATGACGCCATTTTGGAAATTGATGAAAGAATAAAGTGTTATCCACGGAATGAACACTTCCAAAATCAACAACATTTTGAGTCCTAGGTGCTTTTCGTCTTTGGGCACCTTTCTTTTAAATCACTTGCTGAATCTTCCTGGATGGAGCGTCATCAACAGACACTTGCGACCGACCTGGTAGTCATTGGGTCGTGTTCGGCAGCTGAAAAATATTTCAACCCCTATGGTCTGCCGCCTTTCGCGTATTCAACCGTTAATTACTTGAATAAACAGTGCTCTAAAAAGTGGTGGAGTAACCGTTCAGTTTCAAGCCTTCAATACTCGAGTGTGTGAACATTATTGTATTTATTTCATATTAATGAGTTGTTTAGGACACTCTGCATGGCAAAGCAAGAACAAACCATGATCAGTATGTATATAAATTTGTACAGGCTCTAGGCCAATAAAACAAATTGTGAAACTGTTAGTTTTTGTTTGTTTTCTTTTGATTTTTATTTTCTTTATTTCTTTCTTTATTTTTTAAGGTAAACCTACAGTTGGTTCGCACTTGCCTATAAATAGTAGTGTCAGTTGCTCGGCATCAGTATATTTTTAGACTTTTATTTTTAGAAATATGACTCATCAATGCCCAGATGGTGGAAAGACTTATGCCTCTGGGCTATTCAAAAATATATACATCAAGTGCTGGTGAAACAACGAAATCACAACGTTTCGGTTCCAAGGTCGGAACCGTTTTCAGGTGAAGGGTTTAAAACATGTCAAACAACTCAAAAATAAAAATAAAAATTAAAAAAATAACAGCAGAGCAGGGCCATGGAAATAAAACTTACACAAGTCATAAGGATGCAAGGTTCCATGCTAAAAACTAAAGCCAAATAAAATAAAAGTCAGCACAATTCGAAAGAATGTACCAACAGTCACACCTAACTCACCCAAGTCTGCTGGTCGAATGAGAGAGAATTTGGTCGGCTATGCTTTAAATATGGGACCTGGATTTTGATTGGTGGAAATGTGTTGATGCCAGCGTCATTGCATAACTTAATGTAGTCTTGTAGGTGATTGGCTGTAAAGTGATTATGAACAGGTGGTTTGGTTAAATGAATACAAAGTGTTTCCAAGTTTTCGCGTGTTTTGGTGTGAGGAATTAGAAATAAAATTTTTGTTTGCAAAATTTCGGGTTCATGCCCTGTTTTTTGTAAATGTTGAACCAGTGAGTTTTCTTGTTTCGTTAATTTAAAGTTTGATTTGTGGGAACTAAGGCGTTTACATATTTCCTGTTTACTTTGGCCTACATAGGTGGCTGTGCATCCAGAATGGGCACATGGTATGCTATAAATGGTGTCTTTTGTAAATCTGGCAGGAATATTGTAGTACTGGTATTGGGAGGGGGGGGGGGAGGCTGAAGTTGGCTGTGAAGAGCGCAGCTACTTTTACTAACAAGGCGCACATTATCAGTGTATAACTTCTTGCGAAGTGGTTCAGTAACTCCCCTTATGTAAGGCACAACAAGAAATCAGGTTGTATGTTGTTGTTTCCGAGAGGTGGAGAGCCAATTAAAATTATTATATTTACCAAGAATTTATAGGGATTGGGGAGGAGAATTTGAGACTGAGACCCATACTGAAACGTCTTAGATACGTTCACATTAGTTCAGTCTTAGTTTATAGAGGGCGCCACGTGTTTTATGTGGGAATTTCTACTCAGATTTTAGCCTAAAATTAAACTAAACTAAACGAAACTAGATTATATTTAATTAATAATTAGTCTAGCTTAGTCGTAATTTAGTTTACTTTAGATTTGGGCTGAAAAATGAGCAAAAGTTGCCAGATAGAACATGTGGCGCCCTCTGAAAACTCTGACTGAACTAATGGGGACGAATCTAACATGTTTCAATAGGGACTTTTTAGAGTTACAAATTCTTGTATTTACTGATAGTGGGTAACGGAAACCCATTGCTAAGGTACTTATGGAAGATGTATTTGAATTCTTCAAGCAAAACAAGCTTATTGGTGGAATGGGTATAAATTTGGTGCAGCTCGTTTTTTAGCCCAGCTACTAGATAAATTGCATCTGTGTATGATTGAAAGTTATTATTCCTGGTTGTTTGGGTTGGCTAACGAAAATGGACAGTTTCAACTGTATTGTGGCTATTCGTAAAGATTGTAATATCAAGAAAAGCAATTTTATTATTGCCAGGTTCCTCCATTGTAAACTGTAGGGAACGATGATAGCTATTTGAAAATTTCAAAATGTCGTTACGAATGCCGTTGGAAAGAGTGCTAAGGAGTCATCAATGAATCTTTTATAGTAAGCAATTTGAGTAAACTGGCTGACCAATAAGTTACCAACCTCATTCATAACAATATCGCACAAGAAAGTAGAGATAGGACAACCCATAGGAACATTATGCTGGAGAAAAAATTTCCAGTGTACTGCAGGAAAGTAGTATCAAAAATAAGCTCAACCGCCTCAAGAAAGATGGGAATGTCCCAAGTTAATTTGTCAAGTGGAGTGGAGTCGTGTTGGAGCTTTTTCTTTAAAGTATTGAGAATAAGTTCACGATCCAAGGAGGGAAACATTGCTTTCACGTCAAAAGATGGCTATTCAGACACGTAAGACATTGTCACATCCCTTGACCCGTCATTTGTGGTGCCTGTGGCAATTCTCTTTACTACAGGCATCAACTTACGGCGACACCACAGGCGGCACTTCATCACTTGTACCAATTGTAGACAAACTTTTGAGACGTTAGACTCAGTCGTGCAACATAATGCATTACACCATTCCACTGAACAGTGGATGGTGTAATGCATTATGTTGCATTATGTTGCAAGAAGATGTTGGACAATTGCACATTCGAGCTTCCGCCTTCAGAAACTTTTTCCAACGTTACTTTTACGGCAGGCCATCGACTAATCTCGGTGTTGAGGAATACTTTGCTACTTTCTGATATTACCTGGAGTAATTGTTCGCTGTACTACAAGGTAGACTCATACAATTCAAGTTTATGTTATGCATAACTTTAAAATTGGAAAAGTTTGGACCTGAAGGTGAAATGGTAACAATGTCCATGTACCTGTGCAGTGTACTGTTACCAATAATTTTTCCCAATGATATACAACGTGTGATTGACATTGCCATTGCTAAAACTGTACACCAATTGGACATCTTTTACTAATATGGCTCTGGTTGGGTGGTGTCGAAGACAGAATGTTGTGACATTCACGTGGGCAAGAACACTTCTCATGCGAGTGAGTGCGATACCATATTGTTGGACAAATATTTAGTGAACAAACACGCTGCAGTTAATTTAAGTATTTCAATGACAAATGCTTTGTTTATTCAGTGTTGGCGGGACTCTTTCTAGCTCCTCGTAATCCTAGTAGAGTTGAAAATTATACACGGTACAAGAACCCTCAATTTAATTGGTATTAGTTTCCCTACACCCGTACACAAAATAGCCAGGTTTGAAGCGTAAAATGACTTGGCCATTTTCCTATATGGGTATGAGGCTCATACTATTTTCCCCTTCATCTCAGCCAACGAACGAATTGTCCTGAGGTAAAGCTACCCTTACTATGGGGACAGCACTACTGCTAAATAAAGACTTTAATCGTTTAACTCATAGTGATAATACAAGACACGTTTGTCCATATTGCCTTTCTCCTTTTCGACACATTGACTCATTAAATGAACTCCTGATTATTTGCAGATCTTACGAAGCTTAACACACTGTTATGCCAGTGAAAGAAAAAGCTTTCATCCAATTAGCAACGCAGATTTTGAGACTATATCAGCACCCATTAACACTTCAGCCAGCCCCATCGTGTTCATTCACCTTTAACACACATTCGCACATCCTTTACGGGTTTGCATAGATTGTCATTCATCCTAGTAGTGAAGTTCATTCAAAATGTGTATACAGCGAAGGATTGTGTGGACGAGTATTTTACATCAATCAAGTCAGAAATTGTGCTAATGATACTCAGTGATGAGGATTGTGCTAATTTTACCACTGCGGCTCATTGCCATATTTGTGATAAATCGTTTGTAAACAATCCGTTCGACTGTAAGGTGCGAGACCATTGTCACCTTACGGGAGATAACAGAGGAACAGCGCATAACAGTTGCAATTTTACTTATAAATTCAAAAATGAGTTTTTGATTGTACTACATAATTTCAAAAATTATGACGCACATTTAGTGGTCAGGGGTTAAAGTATTTCAGCGATAGAAGGATTTCTAGTATACCACATAACACCGAACGTTTTTCAGCTATCAATGGTGGTCCTTTCAAGTTTACGGGCTCTTACCTGTTTTGTTGTCGACTCTGGGTAATTTCGTTGAGACTACAATAATGAGTTCCCCATTTTAAAGCACATTTTCCCCACCACTCATCATTTGTTAAAGAGGAAAAGTGTGTACATGTACGAATACGTAACTGATTTTAGTAAGTTCAAGGAAACTCAGCTTCTTCCAAAAAATGCTTTCTTTGTTTGCCAAACATATAATTTTAGCATTACATTGTCCTCAATTAATGTTTCCCTGGAGGTTTTTTAGTTGCTTGCAGCCGCCTGGTTGCGTATCCCACTGCGCATGCACAGCCCTCTCTATATAAGCGAGAACGTGGTGGGTCTCACCTTTAATTTTACTCCAGAGATTCCTACGCGTCACCTCGTTTCCTGCGTTCACACAGGAATTTGGATTTTTACTTTCGACCATCTCGTTTTCGCACATCCCCATTACGATGGAGAACGCCCTTTCGACCACCGCTCCGACCTCGGATGCTGTGCTCCCTCCGGCTGCTATCCCGCCCGCCCGCGACGATCATGGCACGACCGGCCAACACCAAAACAGTCGCGCCGCTGACGACGATGACGACTCCCCGCTCCAGAACAGCCAACGCACTCCGCCGCCTTTCGACCTTCCCACTTTGGAGCCAAAACGCTATTCCGGGAAGCCAAGAAGAAATTACGGCAAGTCTCATCACAAGTTGCCCTTTCGACCACTAACTCGCCGCTCGATCTCTCGTCTAGATCGTCACGCAGAGAACACAGCGTCACACGTAGCGAAGCTCACAACCTTGTTGACTCCGTCTTCCGTCAGTACGCCAGCACAAACTCGATGCCTCCTCCGTCGTGCTCCTCGTTGACACGACGGGCTATCACGCACGAGTGGGTTGCCTCAACCATCAGTCATGAAAACGGTAATCGTCTATCGCACGTCTCTGAACCCGCCGCTAAGAAGCCTAAACAAGCAAGCCTTTCGACCGACGCACAGACTCCCGCCACAGTGCAACAACCACAAGCCTTTCAAGCGCCCGCCGCAAAACACATTCACTTTCTGGACGACAATGAGGACGATCCAACAATCCCCCTAGCATCCCTTCTTAAAACAATTGAAGATACTGCACCGGATTGTTTTCTTTATAAACCGTCTGAATCTGCTAACGCTCCAGTTATCAACAGAGGACTAAAAACCGGCTTCGGTTTCGCCCTACGTGACAAGGACGCCAAGCCCCAAATCCTTCTGGGCCAGTCGACGCCGCTGATAACCTGCCTGCTTCGAAACGGTGGCTCCCTCTTAGGAAAGGGCGACCCCTTACTCCTCGACACGGATCCGTTTCGTGGTGGTGCGGCCCGGCCGGCACCATCTCCTTTCGACCGTCTCCTTTCGACCATCTCCTTTCGACCATCCACTTACGATGGAAGCCGCCCTTTCGCACATCGCCCAGACCATGGATGCTGTGCTCTCCTGCTGCTCCTCGATGGTCCGCGACGACCGCTATGCGCCCAGCCTGGCCGGGACATGCATGTCGTCAACGACGTAGTTGACTCTCCATTACAAGATGGCCAACGCACGCCACTGTCTCCAGACCTCACGACGGCAAATCAAGACGCCTTTCTGGGACGCCAAGAAAATTATGCCGGGCCTCATCTCAAGTGGGCCTTTCGACAAGCAACTCTCCGCTCAATCCCTCGTCCAAATCGTCACGCAGAAAACACAACATTTCAAGTAGTGAAACCCACAACCTTGTTGACCCCGTGGACCTCGCCGGCACGCCAGGCCAACACACATGTGCGGGTCGTGTCTGCCGACTGTCATGGAAGTCGCAAACGCTTTTCGCACGTCTCCGACTCTGTCGCCCAAGAATGCAAGCATTCAAACCGCCTTTCGACCATCACCGATGCCCAACATGGCGCAGCACGGCACTGGCAACGACTCTTGCTTAAACGCAAGCGTTCTTTTCCGCACCGCCTTTCACCCACGTCACCCGATGCTGTCCAGGTTATCGTACCGCCGTCCACTGCGAGGTCCTTCCATCAAACGATCGACATGCTATCTCACCAACGACGCCGTCTTATGCTGAGCTGCGAAAACACTGACTGCCTTCCCAAGTTCGGCCTTTCGACCATCTCTGCAAGCCGACCCCCGTTTCGACCTCGGCCCAGCCTCGGCCTTTGCAATCTTTCTCCCACCTCATCTCCTTATGATCGATGCAGCCGTTTTCGCACATCGCCTGCTCGTGTGCGCCGGGCCGACACACATGAGTGGGTTGCGTCCACTATCAGCCATGAAAATCGTAAAACGCCTTTCGCACATCTCTAACTCCGCCTCCAAGAAGCACAGACATTCAAACCGTCTTTCGACCAACACCGACACACAGTTTTCCCGTCATACCACAGCAAGCCAGACCACTCAAATACCTGCTGCATAACACATTCATTTTTTGGACGACAATGCCCACAAATTTGGATGTTTGTTTTCGCTCATCGCTCCGGCTTCAGATGCTGTGTTCTTACCGACCCCCGCCTGTCTGCGACGTCCGCCGGGCGGCCGGCTTAGAACCAGCATGCCCATGTCACCAACGACGAAATTGTCTCTCCGCTTCTAGACGTCTAACGTCCTACGCCTCTTCCCGACCTCCCGACCTTGGAAGAAGATTTACGGCAAGCCAAATCGTTCTTCTTTCGACCATGAATCTAGCATCACTCTTCTCGCCCACCACCATCACGGCCGTGCTTTATCTTCTTCACCGCCGCCCGCCTATGACAACCGCTGGGCGGCCGGCTTAAACGGGGTTGCCTATGTCGCCAACGAAGATGATGACTCTCAGCTTCAAGATGGCCAAACCACTTCACTCCCCCCACTCGGCCTTAGAAAAGGAACGACAGCAAGCCCAAACACTCTTCTTTCACCCATGAATTTGGTTTTCATTCCTTTCGACCATCACCATCTCGACCGTGCTCAAGCTGACGACGTCCCAGCGACAGCTCTTCTGCTTTTTTGAACCCGTATTTTCCTGTCCTTTCGACCGTCAGCTTGCTCTTCCTCCCCTAACGACGCCCACGCCTCTTTCATGTCTTCTTTCACTCATCACCCCATCCACGGATGAACTCTCCTGTCTCCAACCGTTTGACGATGGCTGGGCGGCCGGCCTCGCCCAGTTGACCTACGTCGTCAACAGTGGACTGTTTCCTGCTTCATGTGACCTACGCACTCTATCTTGGTCCCAAGCCCATCACCACTCCATGGGCTTCCCTTTTGACCGACTCGTCTTTTCGACCATCCTCTTTCCACACGCATTCACCTCGTCACTTGAAGGCTTTTGGATTAGCACCCCTTGCTCATCTTCTTCACACCGTAGGCTGCCTCGACGTCTCGCGACACCAGTCAGAACCTCCTCCTGGCTCCAGTCCAACCTTTGGACCAGCACATCATTCTGCACTCCATTTGTCCTTTGACCACATCACCAGCAACACTGCCTAATACAAGCTACGGATACACTGGCTGCCTTCCCGAATTCGGCCTTTCGACCATCCCTGCCTCTTGCTGCTTGTCTCGAACATGGCTGACCCCACGTCTCAAAAGAATACCAAGTCAACAGTCCGGCCCATTGCTGCTCATCTTATTCCTGGCTAGAACCCACATTTTGACTGAACCAAGACGGAAGCCGTTTGCACCTCTTGCTGCTTTTCTCGACCATGGCTGACCCCACATCTCGAGTGAAAATTAAGACAACAATTGCTGTCTGCTGCCACTCGTCTCTGAAGATCCAAGACAGAAGCCGTCTCCACCTCTTGGTGCTTGTCTCGACCATGGCTGACCCCATGTCTCGAGTAAAAATCAAGGCAACAGCTGCTGTCTACACTCATGCTCGTCTCACTCGTGGTTAGAACCCACGTTTTAAGTACAGAATCCAGCCACGACCGCCTCCATGTTTGAATGCATATCTCAACCATGGCTTACCTCACGTCTCGAGTAAACTCGAGACAACAGTTGCCGTCCACTCTGATTCTCGGCTTTCCATCACCTCCCAGCTCCCTTCACCTTCTAACCCGGCAAACCGTTTTCTTCGCCACACTCGCAGCAAGCGCCCGTTGTTCCGAAATTCAAGCCTTTTCAGCGGACCCAGCCTACTGCAGTTTCGGCCCAAATTTCTCATCAGTAACGCTTCGCCCAAGAGCGGGATTCCGAGCCAAGACTCAGAAACCGTCTGAACCACCGAAACCCACAACCTTCCCAGCCCTCTCCACCCTAACAGGTGACGAACCGGAACGTTTACTATGCCACATCCGAGCACTACGCTTCTACCTCACAAGAACACAACACGAAGACATCCGGAGAGGCAGAAATCAACTCTTCCTTCCAGCAGACCTCCAAACAGGAGAAACCTTAGCCGCCATGATATCTCGTTGGATAAGGAAGACCATCGACGTTGCATACGACAAGGCCAACTTGAGCAGAGAGAGAGCAACAGCACACGAGGTCAGAGCAATTTCAACATCATGGGCACTCCATAACGCCGTACCAATAGAAGAGATACTTCAAGCCGCATCCTGGCGTCACTCAACGACACTCACCTCTCACTACCTGAGGAACATGTCAAGAGAAGAAAAGGGACTACACTGACTGGGACCAATCGTCGCAGCCAGAACGGTGGTCAAACCCCCTTGAGCACTCAGAACGAAGCAGAAGGAAGCCATCCCATGATGGAAGCAAGCCACCCATAGAAGGAAGCAAGCCATCCATAGAAGGAAGCAAGAACTCAAACAACGGTTTTTTTCAGGGCCACCAATCCCTACGAAAGATATCCAACTTCCTGTTTCATACACCCTGTTCTGAATAAAGTGCAAATTTTTACTACAATAAAAATTTTAGGGAAAGCCTGCTTGCGTCCCCGGGGTACCCCGTCAGACCGGTGTCCGCCACCACGTTTGTCGAGGTCTGCTGATAATGCTAAAATTATCAGGTTAATATGTTTGGCAAACAAAGAAAGAACATTTTGCCGGCCCCCAGTCAGGCCAGCTAAAAATGGTTTCTTTTTTGCCTAAAACATACTTAACCTAAGTCCGCCCTACCTCCCCTCTTGAGTCACCGTCTGACAGATTGAGAGAAAAATGTATGCCGAGACCAACCACGTTCTTGCTTATATAGAGAGGGCCACGCATGCGCAGGGGGACACGCAAACAGGCGGCTACAAGCAACTAAAAAATCTCCAGAGAAACATTAATTGAGGACTACGTAATGCTAAAATTATCATGTTAAGTATGTTTTAGGCAAAAAAAAAACCATTTTTAGCCTGCCTGCCTGGGGGCCGGCAAAATGTTCTTTTTATTTGCATTTAACCAACAGTCACATTACGGACAAGGATTATGCGCACACCTGTACGGTTTGAGATGCTACCAATTGTAGTACATTGGGTTCCTATCATGTTTATACGTTTTAGCGGATGTTGCTTTATTAACCGACTGCTTCAAGCACTTTAGGATCATTTGTATGAAACAGTATCGTTCGGATCCGTGCCATTTTTACACCTAGCCAGGATTAAGTTGGGAGGCTGCTCTTTGTATGACTGAGGTTAAATTAAAGTTGCTTACCAGCATTGACATGTATAATTTGTTTGGTAAAGGAATACAGGGTGGGGTTTCCATTATTCCGTAAAGCGAATAATCCTCTCTTACCCGATTTTGACCCTAATAACCCAGTTACCTACATTATTTACTATGACGTGACAAACCTTTATGGCTTTTGTTTGAGTAAGCCGCTACCGTATTCAAACTTTAGGTGGCTGACTAAAGAGGAGTTGAAAACCTTAAATGTACTTAGTTTGCTGAAAATAGTACAACTGGATATCTCTGACAGGTGGACCTTCATCACCCAGACCTTTTACACGATGCTCATGCCGATTATCCCGTAGCGGCTGAAAACTTCAAAATAACACGTAACATGATATCGCTATTTAATGCTAACCTACTTCCAATTAGTACCACTATGTCTCGTAAACTCGTTCCTCATTTAGGTCCATGCAAAGATTATGTCTCAAGAACCTAATTTATTAGCTGAAACATGGAATGGTTTTGACTAGAATTACCAAACGAGCGAGTTTACGGAACGAGCGTAGCTTAAACCTTACATAGATTTCAACAATGCGGAGAGGAAGGCTGCTACGACGGCGTTTAAGAAGTAACAGTACAAACTTTCCTTTGAACGCAGTATTCTGTAAAAGTATGGTGTGATGAGTGTCAGTGGGCTCTTGCTTTGTAACGCGCATGCGCGAGGAGCAGACTTCCAGAAAGTGAAGAAGTGGATAGAGAACCGTTGTTAATGGGTGATGTAATCGTTCTTGTTGATAAGAATGAAGATATTTGGACTCGAGCCACCTCACTGTCATCAATCGGGGTAGGAGTGTCAACAAAGTGGCGCTCCTAACATTAAAGAATCCTGTGACCACCTTGGGTGAGTGTAAGACTGACTATGTGACAAGTTTATTGTTGATCGTTATTTTCTGCGCTGTGAATAACGGGAAAGAAAATGGCGGCACCATGCGGTTGGGTTAAACGAAATTTTGTTGATCCATGAGCAAACGAATAAATATTAAACTACAGTTGACAAGGCCAAAGCGTTGAGGTTGATGAATTCACCTTCCTTGGATTATTTCGACATATTGAGTCCCAACTTGGTTTTGTTTTTAAGATGCATAAACTTCGTGTAAATCTAGACAAACCCGTCCACATCGGGTTCAGCGTGTTGGAACGATCTAACCAGGTAATGCTAGATTTTCACCTTGATTTTATAAAGGAACAATATGGCGCTAAGTGTCATCTTTTATTAACCGATACAGCCAGCCTAAAGTATGAGGTCGAAACACAAGATATTTATCCAGACAAGGAAAACTCGTCTCATTTATCTGACACAATTTATTTGGGATCAGATTTTGCACAGTGAACTTAACAAGAAAAAACCCGGTACTTTTACTGACTAGATGGGTGGGATGCCTATTTCAGAATTTGTAGGCCTAAGGTGAAAAATATTCCTTCGAATGTTGTGGGTCTGTGAAAAAGGTTGGAAAAGGCATTCAAAGGATTGTCTTGAAAGATGTATGATGATTATTTAGCTTGTTTATGTACACACAAAACTTTTTCTTACGAGCAAACATCTATTCAAAGTTTCAGACACGAGCTTCTCACTGTTTTACAGAAGAAAGTTGTCTTAGCATGTTTTGACTCGAAACGCCATGTTATGTTGAATGGGGTCGATTCCCTGCAATATTATAGTCTAAGGCCACCTCCTTAATTTCACTTTGTAAATAGTAGTTTGTCTGTTGGTTGGAGCGCAGAGTGAATAAATACATTAAAAGGAAGTTGTCTTTCGTCTCAAATTACTGTTTATTGAATAAGTGGTTCGCATTAGGCGTGTGTACGTTCTTCTCAACATTATTGGCATGGGCTTCAAGTTACAGTTATCCCATTAAGCAGTCTGGAGGATGGGGGATGGTAGACCTCTCTCTTTTTGCTGAGAGTGCGAAGGAAAGTAGGAGGGGAAGCGTAGGATGTTGCGTGAAAGATGATAGGGCTTTTTTTAGGTGGAAATGAACGAAAATGAGCTTTTATGGGTAATATGGCTTACTTAGCAGACCAGACACCTTTACGAGAGTTTCACGCACCTTTGTCATACTTGTCGCACCTTGTGTTTTAACGTGTTTGGACATGATCGAAACCGAAACCAACTCCATATTGCGGCATGGCCATCTTGAAGCAACCTATGGGCACTACCATCTTAGTTGTGACGTCACTTCTGATTGGTTGAGGACCCTGTGACATCACTTCCGTGCCACTAATTGACTACTTCCTACTGCTCACTGGCTAAACGTTACTATGCCAGTTTTCCCATTGAGCAATTGATGTAAGGTTACAGGCAGACTTAGAGCAGATAATGGGAGACAACCTTGGCTCGTGGTAGAATAAGAGGTCTCCCAGCTATCCGGCTACTGCTATCTGAAGTTAAGCACTTCTTCTTTATTTATGTATTGCTATGAGTTATGGAAGTACCGTATGACTGTATACAGGTGTTTTGTTCCAACAATATCTGAAACAGCATATACCTTATCGTGTAATAGAACATAAGGTTACTGGTGAGGCGTCTGAGGCGTCCCGGTTGTGTATACTTATCCATGTCTGTTGGGTTACTATTTGATTACAGAAGTAATTATTAGTTACTTTACAGTTGATTGTATTGGCACTTGTTTGAGCTAATGTAAGGCGTGGATCGAACTAACAATCGTATTAATTTGCTAATAATCGTAAAGAGCTATTGTGAAGTGCTAATTAAATTGGCTGAACTTGTGTTAGCTGGAATAAACTTGCTGAGTGTGGAAAAGGAATATTTCTCGTCTGGCTCATTTTATACTATTGTTTTATTGGTGTCAAATTAGTGCAACTTACAGGTATATATTTGCATTCTGACAAAGGTATAGACAATTGTATTTAATTAAGGTGAATACAACTCTATCACACTCACATGAAGCTATATTAGCAGAAAATTAACTGGAAACTAGCAATTCACAAACAAGAAACTATTAAGATACTAGCACGAAATTAGCAGAAACACGGTACAACTTTTTCAAATTTTAACGGAATTTTACAATCAAGTAAATCATTGGAAGCCTATTTTTGAGAGCTTTCCAACGCACTTTACCGCATGTCGACAGCACAAACCATTCTTGAGAAATCTTTAAAAAAGTCTAAACATATCCGTTACCAGAAATTCTTTTCCTCGTTTTCTGATTTTCTGATGAATTTGACTTTTATCCCCTCTAAGGCTCTGTTTGCCCTAGTCACATAAAAAAAAAACCCTCCTTCACAAAGCCATTTAACATCCTTCTGAATTTTTTGACTAAGGTGGGTGGATTAGTTTTTTTTTATGAGCTGCCAAAGAACTACCAACAGATTAGTGTGCTAATTAGTATACAAATCTGTTAGCAGTTCTTTGGCAGTCTATAAAACAAAAACTAATCCACCGAGCTTAGTAAAAAAATTCAGGAGGATGTTAAATGGCTTTGTGAAGAAGGTTTTATTTTATATGTGCGTAAGGCAAACAGAGCCTTAGGGGAAAATAAGTCAAATTCATCAAAAAATCAGAAAAAGGGGAAAAGAATTTCTGGTGACGTATAAACTTTGGAGGTTTAACATGCTCCCAGCAGAAGCCAGGGTGCCACTAGCAAGAAACTGTACTGTGCAACTGCACAACTAGCAATAAACTGACACGAAACTGACACTAAAGTACGGAGAAATTTAAAATGAAACTATGAAAATCAATACTAACATGAAACTAGCATGCCACTAACACAAAACTGGAAAGAAAGTATCATAAAAAACCCAAAACTGTTAAAAGAGCCACCAAGTTTCCACCCAAATCAGTGATATCCACCTAAAACCAACAACGGTAGCAAGAACCCTAAAGTTTCTAAAAATGTTATGCCTTGTAAAGTGGTGATATCCACCCAACACCAATAATAGTTGGAAGAATCACCAAATTTCTAAAAAGGGTTCGTTTTACAAAGAATTCATTACTAGCTTTCAGAGTACTGGACTATGTACAATAGCCCATGGAAATAACATTATCCACCTAAAACCAAAACTGGTGTAAAAAGCCGCCAAGTTTCCAAAAAGGATCGGCCTTTGAAGGTAGTGTTATCATTCAACCAGGAAAAGACCGCCAAGGTCAATCCTATTAGCTAAGTTAATCGCACATACTAATAGTTCTAAAGTTAAATTAAAACCAGACGATTGCTAGTTTTATCATCCAAAGTATTATTCGGTGCGATTAACTTGGCTAATAGGATTAACCTTGGCGGCCTTTCCCTGGTGGAATGATACCACTACCTTCAAAGGCCGATCCTTTTTGGAAACTTAGCGGTCTTTTACACTAGTTTTGGGTTTGGGTGGATATCACAACTTTCATAGGACATTTAGATTGAACACAATAAAAAGTAAAAAAGATTCCTTGGATAGCACTCTTTCTGCAAATTTCTATCATCTTACGTAACTTCGATGAAAATAGCATGCATTTTCCAAGCAATGTAAGCTAATGGAATTTACAAAAAATAACGAAGCAACTTTAAAAAAAGTTGTCATCATATGCAACAAATCACACCAAAAAACCTACAATTGATAAAAAGAAACCGCCAAGTTCAAAAAGGGTCGGGCTTGGAAAGTAGTGATACTGTGATATCATTCAACCAAGGAAAGGCCATCAAGGTTTACCTATTAATCATACAACTTGGTGCATGTGTAGTCCATTGAAGTTAAAGATGCATGCTTCCATTATACGTGATTAAATATAATTGCCTAGTGGTATGCACACCCACCAGGGTGCATCCTGTCTATGATAAACCTATGCATAGTGAAGCAGCTCATGACAGGTGCTGCTTCTTCACCTACATGTTACGTACAACACATTGTGTGTGGATGTCTCTCTCTAGTCACACTGGCTTAGGCCACGCTCAGTAACATACGTCCTAGCCTATGCTACAATGGCAACAGAGAATGAGAGTTTAAATTTAATTATTCTAATTTAAACTTAAGTAGTAAACTAACAAGTAGTTTCCTGGTACACCTGTGTATGGATTGGTAACCTGGGAGGTTATCTAGTACGAATATATTTATTTGGGTCCTTCAGATTTGACGCTGGGTGAGGTGGGAATTTGCTACATTGTCGCAGGTATAGCTAAAGCTCCTCCATCCTGCAGCCGTGCAGTGCTTCTTCAACCGGCCAGGATAGAGGAGGAGTAGGCGTGACAAGGACTAAAGACTCATAGTAATGTACACACGTTATTGTAAGGTATTTGGTTGCCCACTATGAGTAGAATCCTTACTCCCCAGTTGGGATGAAGTCCAAGTGCTAAAGCCTCGCTATTGAGAAGTCCTGGCTACCGCAGGTGGGAGGAGTGGAGAGGGGCTCGTGGGACTTTGTAGCCATTTTAGCAATTTAAAACAGTGTTGAAATATTTGTGGGTATAAAAACGTTAACAGAGGCTAAAATACCACTAGCAGTTAAAAGGTAGCCTGTGAAACAAGTGGTCAAAACGTTTAAAATTGTGGTTTAAATATGTTAAAACTGTGTAAACTTGATAAAGGTCACAAAAAAACCTAGATATGTTTACCGTCCCTTTCTTCACCGCCCGGGGAACTATCCACTGAGTCCCAAAGACCTTATTCCACTTTTTACTTGGGCTTACACTTTGCGGCTCATTCTAACATGCTTTTTCCTATGCCCTACGTGCATTTTAATTTTAAATTATTTATTTTATGGTAGTGACAATTTCCATTTTGGGGATGCATTGTTTTAGATTATACCATAACCATACTTTGATTTACATAACGATGTTTTTAACCTCTCCATTTGTTTTATCTGCCTTTCTATTTTTATTTGGGCCTTTTTTTTTTTACATCTCCCTTGTCCAACACGTTTGGCAATGCCATCAGGGACCTTAGAGTCCCTGGCAGGTCTAACCTTGGTGGTAAGGCATTCGTGTCCCCATACCTATTCCCTTACCTTCCCCTGGCCATACTTTTATCACTTTATGTAATTGTCTGTTTATAATTTAGGCCTGCTGTCAGTGATCCTACGCCCTACGTGCATTTGAATTGTAAATTATTTATTTTATGGTAGCGACAATTTCCATTTTGGGGATGCATTGTTTTAGATTATACCATAACCATACTTTGATTTACATAACGATGTTTTTAACCTCTCCATTTTATTATCTGCCTTTCTATTTTTATTTGGGCCTTTTTTTTTACATCTCCCTTGTCCATCACATTTGGCAATGTCATCAGGGACCTTACAGTCCCTGGCAGGTCTAACCTTGGTGGTTAAGGCATTCGTGTCCCCATACCTATTCCCTTACCTTTCCCTGGCCATACTTTTATCACTTTATGTAATTGTCTTTTTATAATTTAGACCTGCTGTCAGTGATCTTTCCTAGGCTCCTTGCCAGACCTGTTGCAATTGCAACAATTATTATTATTATTATTAAAAGTTTAAAACTGTTATTAATATAACAAAGTAGTAAAAGTGGAAAGCAGAACTAAGGCTGTTCTAATTTACAAACCTATGTATATAGTTTAAAGTTTAAACCCTGAGAAATAATATTCATAAAATGTTATCCATGTAGGTTTGAATTCACGTTGAGGCTATTCACTTGAGTGTTTTTATTCCTTAGTAGACTGAGCTAAGTGTGATTAATGTATTGCTTTAAAGCTTAACTGTAGTGTGACAAAAGCATTTTTTATACCAGTTAACTTACTTTTGTGCAAGCCTTTCCATTAGCACGCGTTGCCGCTGCCGTGAGACGGTTGAGTATTATAAGGTTTAAACTGGTTATTAACCGGAATTAGTATCTCTAGTTAAGAGTGACGTAGATGGTTACTATGAACCATTAGCTGGTGTGTGAAAGTTTGTAAAGAATAAATATATTGCTGTTAAATGTCTTTAAATGTAACTTTAAAATTAGTTTAAGTTTGTGAAGCTTTACTATAAAGCATAGTTTAATTCTAGTTATCTAATTAATCCTCTTTTTGCTGCACATAAGCAGCGATGACGAAATTAGAGGTTAAATTCAAAGATTCAGCGCAGAAAACTAGTCAAGGGAGGTCTAAACGTTTAAATGAAACATTAACTCTAGTCTTGAATCTTCAAATTCTGAAACCAGTAGTCTTTCATTAACTGATGAAGCTGTTGACGAAAGTGTTGCAACATTATCGCACCAAAAACTTGACGAATTTGATTCTGATATTGAGACCTGGTCAGTTTATTTTGAGCAAGTGGAATTAAACTCTTCAGCATATGACATTCTTGTTGACAAACAAGTAGCTCTTTTGCTAACTAACAAAAGAGCTATTTAATTATTTATGTAAACGCATTGCATTACAAAAGTGGGAGCAGGCTTCAGGCAAAAGTATTGCAAATTATATAACAGAGTTAAAACGGTTAAAAGGACATACCTTCTCACTAATTTCGAGCACATGGGTTAGAGCACATGAGTGAAAGTAGCAATCCCGTTTCTTACGAGGGAAAAATAGGAAAATTACTGCCTTTGCAATATTTACACACTTCTGAACTATGTTGCTAAACTGAGCCAAACAGGAAAGCCTACCGGAGGAATGCACCTTTAACACTTCAGTGTAACTATGGTGTAACTGATGGAGCAAAGCTTGAGACTATGCTCAGAGACCGATTTGCGGTGGGTATCCGGAACCCGGGCATATTAAAACAAATTTTGGCTAAGAGTCCCAGTAATCTTGACTTTTGAAGATGCCTGTAAGAGTTTACTCGTCCAGGAACTGGGAGAGAAGAATATGACACAATTTCAGGAGTCTTCTACTCACTTAGTGAAAAATAAACGTCCAGTTAATTTTAAGAAAAAAAAAATGATGCTAAGTGCTTCTGTTGTGGTTATCCAAATCACGTGAAAGCTGCCTGTAGGTACAAAAAGCACACGTGTTCATCCTATGGGATTGTTAGACACCTGAGCCGCTTTTGTAGGTCTAGCGAACCTGGAAGGGACAGTGCGGTGTCTTCATCCCATAAACCAAAAACAGTACAGACGGCCAGCAAAAAGAAACATGAATATTCTAGGACACAGGCACATATGTTAGAGGAAAATTCTGATTTGGATGTCATTAATGGTGAGGAGAACAGCCCTGAATCTAGTCATTGACATCGAGTTTTCACAGTAACAAATGGATTGTGCACTGTGACCTTACTGGTCATAAATTAGCATTAGAAATTGATTGAGGTTCAGAATCAACTTTGTCACCCTCTGGTTGAGACCACAAATATTTTTTCTAATGCAAACCTTAACCCTACCAACATTACTCCTAAATCTTGAGTAAGTGCTGTGGTTAAACTTTTGGGTACTGTAAAGTTAAACGCGACCTTTAACAACCAAACTAAGAGCTTGTTTACTGTTCTTGCACCTGGTGAGCTACCAGTGCTCCTAGGTTGGATGGTGAAGTTTAACACTTTGGAGCCTGACGTAATGTTTTGCGCATGTCTTCCGGTCCTGACCATATTTGCGTCTTACAAAAAAAATCACAACACGGTTAGTTTTTCACCAATTAACACAATTTCTTTCCGAGATAGTAGATGAAAGTGCACACTTTTTGGAAAGTGTGGAAATAAAAAATATTAGTTCTAAAGAAAAGTCGAAAATATTTGTGTTTTGACAAAAGTATGACGAAAGCACACTAGTGACGCATATAGCTGCTCAATTCTGAAACAAGCACTCCCAAGTTAGTCATAATATTTGTTCACTGTAATCACTATCTTACACAGAATTAAGAGTTTCTCTGTGGTGTGTTACTTTCAATAAAATCTCCAGTTTCAGTTCCATTTTCGTCTAACAATGCCATGTTGGCTTTCACTTCAAAAAAGACGCTCCAGGGAGAACCCTAAAAACAGAAATTCTACTGTAGATTCTGCCACCTAGCGATTGAAAAGTAAACTAATATGAGCAACAAAGGTTCTACCTAAGCCACAGAGGACGTTATTCCCATCAGTTTTGTATATTAATTCAAAACTGAAAGATGTACCAGTACGTCCCTAGACACTAATATAATTAATGAAAAAGTACCAGTACGTCTTTAGGATCCAAAGTGTTAATCTGGACATAAATCAATTCTATAATATTCAAGTTGACAATCTTGAAGCTGTTACATAGAATGCTAACTTTGTTTCTGATTATGATGTATTTGCTAGGTTTTCTGATCGACTTTCGCCAGGTCTTGGCACCTTCAGTGACTGCACAGACAAAATCAAGATTAAAGCTGATACCGTTTCCACATACTGTAAGGCTCCATCTGTGCTCCTAGCTATTAGAGGCAAAGTAGAGGTGGAAATCAACCAACTAGTTTGAGAGGGCATTCTAAAGTTAGTTGATTGCTGGTCCTGGGCAACTCCCACAGTTTTGGTGTTCAAACCTAACGGTGACGTTATTGTAGTGGGGGACTACTCCGGCACAGTAAATCCAAAGATGAAAATAGAGTATCATCCCACGCCTAGGGCGGAAGATCTGTTAATTTAGTTTGCCGGTTTTGATACCTTTTTGATTATCGACCTCTCACATGCATTCTTGTAGATAGAGCTCAATGAGGAGTCAAAAGTACCCTTAACAATTAACACCTGTTTATGCCTATTTCAATGGCAAAGGGTCCCTCTAGGATTGGGTAGTGCTTAGGGTATTTTTCAAAAGCGAATGGTAATGGAGCTGACGGACTGCCATAGGCCAACCCTTTTTTAGATGACATCCTAGCTGGCAAAGGCAAGGAGCACGACACCACCCTCCCCAAAGTATGCTCCGTGCTGCAGGAGAGTGAAATGCGCAGAACAGCTAAAATGGTGTATGGTGACTTTTGTAGTTCAACCTCTGTTACCGGGCTTTGTAACAAACTGAAATGGTATTCCATGGCAGATGGAAGGAGAAGCCACAGGTTACAAGTATTTTTCCGTATCCTAAATTTGCTCTCCTCCTGATTTTATTAGTCATCTCGACCACATCAAAAAAGTAAGGCATTACAGGTGCAACAAAAACTCCCTGGCTGGGTCCTTTTTCCCCCGTACCATCATTGAGTGGAATGGTCTTGACCACGACGTCATCTGTGCTTCGACCGACGATATCTTTGCTAAAAAGCTGTTAGCAGGTTATCGGTCGCTTACATGTAGTCCTTGTTGCTGAGCGTTTCCTCATGTTCTATTTTTCTTTTGTTTTCTTTTTCTTTTAATTGTTTTAAATATGAAATTGCTATTTTGCTCTTTTAGGTGTTGCGATTATTTTGTAAATAAATCAATAAAATAAATTAAAGTTAAAGTTAAAGTTAAAATGTCAGGAATCTCAAACCAGCCTGAAGTGCTTGATGCTATCAGGTTAGCGCCTGAGCCTCCTAACATCACTGAACTAAAATGTTATTTAAGTTTTATGAATCAGTGTGGAAAATTTGTGCGCGTCTGGCCTCCATTTTGGCTCTAGTCAATAAACTCTTATCACTTAAAACAACATGGGAGTGGAGTAAAGAATGTTCATATGCAGTAAATAAGGCAAAGGTAGTTCTCCTTAACTCTTAAAGTTCTAGCAGATTATGCTCCATTAATCTCGTTTGTGACGCAAGTCCCGTAGGGGTCGATGCTACACTGGTACATGTTATGCCCTCAGGCGAAGATTGGCCTAGAGAGTTTGTCTCACAAGTCTTAAGCAAAGATGAACTTGGCTATGCACAATTCGACCATGAGGCATTATCTATTGTCTTTGAAGTTAAGAGATTCCACCAGTACTTGTTTGGAAGAAGGTTGTTTCATATTGCAAACCGATCAAAAGGTTTTATTTTGGGTGTTCGGCAGTAAAGTATCCATTCTAGCAATAGCTGCCGTATGTATCCAGCATTGGGCGTTATATCTGAATGGACAAGATATTGAACTGCAGCATATCTTCGGTAAAAAAATATAAAGGTAGATATTTTATCCCACATCCCTGTGCACTATGAGCTACCTTCCAAACGACTACCTGGTTGGTGAATCATGAATCTTGAAACAATTGAATTGTTTCCTATTTTGGTTAACCAGCTAGAGAAATTCACTATGAAAGATAAAACGCTGTCAACACTGTACCAATACACGAAGACGCCTGCCCGGACAAAATCAAATACGAGAGCCTACAACCATTTTCCATTAGACGCTATGAATTGTACCTAGATGACAATACAATTTTTGGGGGTGACAGAATCATAATTCCAGAGGCATTAAGATCATAAGTCCATAACGAATTACATTTAGGCCACTGTGGCATTGTTCAAAATTACGGCACTTGCTTGTTATCGGCTATGGTGACCGAAAATTGATGCTGACCTCGAAAACATTGTTAAAACTTGTCAGCCATGTAAAGTAAATAGGTATACTGGCATAACCGGAAAAAAGCATATCTGGGAAAGGCATGCATGTATGGAGTATGCTTCGTATTGATTTTTGCGATCCGTTTGCGACCCGTTAGCGGGTAACAAATTTCCGTTTACATACATAATGAATTCAACAACAAGCTCTAATGTAATTAAAATATTTCAAGACATCTTTGCAACTTACTGCTTACGCCATACTGTTGTATCAGATAACGGCCCACAATTCATAAGCTCTGAAATCGAAACGTTTCTGAAATTAAATGGCATCAGTCAGGTGAAAACAATCCTTATAGGCCTGCCAAAATTGATCCGCAGAAAACACTCCCTAATCTGAAATGAAGTATGAAAGATTTCCCATGGCTTGAATGTACAAAAAGCATTAATTAATTACTTCATGCAGGCTCGAAATGCACAGTTCCAACAGAACGCGTCGAAGCTATTGCTCGAACACAATGTCCGTACAAGGTTATTTGTTAATGTTTCTGTGAACACAGTCAAAGGTCGAAGATGCACAAACACGACAATTAAAATCTACAAGTCATAAAGCAGAACTAACCTTTGATATTGGTGATAAGGTCTACTCTACTAACAGCAGACTAAACGCTAAATACGGATGGGTGTAGGGGGAAATTGTATCTAAAGGCAGCGATTTGCAACTTTGCGTAAAAATAAAAACTGGTCAAGTTTGGAGGAAACATGTGGAACAGATATGTAGCAGGAAACCGGGATGAGCCATACAATACCAAAATGTCACTGTCCAGCAACATAATCCACTTTTTCAGGCATCAGTAGGTGGCAGCACTGAACAGGGAGAAAATGTAAAAAACTTATATATCCAAACAAAAACGTTACTGTTTTACCCCAAGTGTAGAAATTAGAACTGTTCCACAAATGCAAGTTAATAAAACACCAAAGAGAATGCAGAGCAAATGCATCGGTAAAAATTATTTATCTACGGATACTGAATTTCCCTCGCTCCTCACACCACCGCAAAGAGGTATGCAACATCACGTTATGCCCACTGTGGTAATTCCACAGCTACGGCATGAAGCTCCACAGACACCGCTGAAATCACAAGATCCGCAGAGTAAAAACAATACACAAACTGTATATGTGGGTTCTTAATTTTTTTTTTTGGGGGGGGGGGGGGGGTGTGTGTTTGGTCATAGTGTGATTTGCATTTAACTTAAAACTGGAGTTAAAATAGGTAAAATTTAATAACGAAGTAATCTTTATACAGGTAAAAGGGGGGGGGGCAGATAATTTTGTACAGGTGGATAACTTTACGAAGGGGAGCAAAAAGTTTGGTCGCTTAACAATGGTTCAAGTCAACAATTATGACAGAAACCACCGTTAGCTTAAAACAATTGGATAGCCAATAGTGTAACCCAGCAATAGTGTTGCAGCCTCAGAATAGGGTCAAAGCATCGGTATAATCTACATAATAATTCTGGATCCCGGCTGTGCTGATAAGAAAAGAGCCGATAAGAAAAAAGGTAAAAGGCCAGACAATCACTTTAATTGACGATCACTCTCATTGTTTTCGTGCACGTATAATGTCTTTGCTATGGTGCCTAACAATTCCTGGCGGACGTGCTCCTATCCTCCAAACCGTTGATTATTGATGGGTAAAATGAAATTGGCAGCTGGAAACGATGCTATGGCTTATCTAGACACACACTAGTGTGTCGCCGCCAAGTAACAGTAGATCATCCCATTGTAGACATCCGATTGTTAAAAATTGATTGTTAATGATAAAAAGGCGGCTCACTAGCAGACATGTGTTTGTTAACTGTAAGCAATTGAAAGCATATTTTGGCATGTTGAGGATAAATCCTAATGCGACAGAAATGTTTCAAATTGTGGAAAATGTAAGGGGAAGGGTCAGAGATTAAGAAAAACTGAAATTTAAAGGATGAGTGTCCACCAATCATAGAGAAATAGATGCGTCAAAAACGTTGTTTTTATGTTACTATCTAGCTAGCTAGCTAATAAGATTTTTCCCTTGTTAAATCCCATAGACTTTTTGCTCATGGCTAGCGCAAAATTGAGAAGGCCTACGTAGCTGAACTTTTGCACACGGATGCATAGTGATCTGAGAATGGTCCTTTTGTTGGTTTGGGGGTTGTAGGGGTCAGGACAAATGCGTGGGAGGGTTTTGAAATTTGCCACGGGGAATTTAAATTTCGTTTCTTTTCCAAGTTGCAACCAAAGATTTTAAGCAACAATGGCTTGAACAATCAAGACTGGTCCTTAGATTTATTGTAAAAGCCTGGACGAACTAAATGTGAACTGTAACGAAGGATAAAATAAAGAAACATTAACGTTGCCGTGGATTGCGTAAGAATCAAGGGATGCACGTTAGACGATGGTTACGCAACAATACGAGCATACACGAGCTAATGGGTTTTTTGTTAATAACCCAAAAATAAATTGCTTCGCATTCTGCTGTTTTAGTAACAACGACCTTCGGGGGTTTCTGCATGATTAAATGTGAACGAAATCTTGAAAAATTAAGGGGAAGGTGAAGGGTTAAACAAAACAACTGAAGGGGATGCGCTGATTGAGTGAGCAAAGCGAACGAAATCAGCGATTGTTAGTCAGTGTGTGCAAAAATGAAATTGAAGCATCTTACACAGACTGTGTAACCTTATGTACGTTCACAGTCCTATGAAATTGTGATATCCACCCAAAACCAAAACTGGTAGAAAAACCCGCCAAGTTTCCAAAAAATCCAAGTTAATCGCACCGAATAATACTTTTGACGTTAAATGAAAACTTGAAGATTGCTACCGCTAGTAGCAATCTTCTAGTTTTCATTTAACTTTCGAACTATTAGTAGGTGCGATTAACTTGGCTAATAGGATTAACCTTGGCGGCCTTTCCCCGGTGGAATGATATGACTACCTTCAAAGGCCGATCGTTTTTGGAAACTTGGCGGGTTTTTTACCAGTTTTGGTTTTGGGTTGATTTAATTAACTGAACAAAAAACGGCTTCGCCGTTTAGAAAAAAAAACATTAAGAGCTCGCCGTTTAGAAAAAAACATTAGAGCTCGCCGTTTAGAAAAAAAACATTAGAGCTCGTATCCCCATGCTCACAGCCGTGAAGGTACACGAATAAAAACGGATTAGAGTTCACTCGAACGCAACGAACTATAATTTGAACTCCAATTCCAGGGAATAATGACTGTTTTCACGTAATTGTTATGTCAGTAAGTGAACGCAGTTTGTGTTTGAAATGTTTAATGTTTGTGTGCGTGTGTATGCTTAATTTGTGTATCATACTTGTATCATACTTTATATTTGTCTGGTCTGTGTTTGTTGTTTTCTATTTTAAGCGTGTTTCGAGTGCGTGGCAATCTTTGTATTTTGTGTGCATTTATAATTTCTGAAACAAGCAGACTCCCAGCTCGGCATTTTTTTTGCTTGTGTTTGATGGTTTCTGTTTTAGTTCTAGTTCATGTGAGTACTGACGTGTTCATTTTCTGTGGGTATATTTTTGAAATATCCAACTGTTTTGTTTGATTGATTAGTGATGTACATGTTTGTTTACGTGTGCATGGAGGCTGGCCTGTCACAATCATTGTTCTCTGGAATTAGAGTTCAAATTATAGTTCGTTGCGTTCGAGTGAACTCTAATCCGTTTTTATTCGTGTACCTTCACGGCTGTGAGTATAGGGATACGAGCTCTAAAGTTTTTTTTCTAAACGGCAAAGCCGTTTTTTGTTCAGTTAACTTGTTGGCTTTTTTCGCGTCCTTTTTTTGAAAGTGGTACGATTTGGTCTATGTTGTGTATGGTATGTCCACTGCCCACCCAATTTTGTTTGCGAAAAAACGGAACATTAGAAATGCGTATTTCTGTTCAGGTTCTGCCCAAGCTTTGGTCTAAGTTCATTATTTAATGGCAACACACTAGCGTGTGTCTATATTTAGCATGTATCAGCTCGATGGATAGTGGATTCTGTATTGTTGCAGGCAGATGCATATCATGCAAACAATCGCAGAAACAATTCAACTGGCTTCCCGACGCCCGCATTGAAGAAGAAAATAAGTCATTCAGTCATGTTGGCCGCCCAATTTTCAGGCCGGCCTCAAAATTAAAGACTTGACGCCCTATGTTTTTAAACTGAAAAGATTTAAGCGAAAATGAAGACCATTTCATTTTGGTTCTCGGCAACGAGTTAAAACGGTAATAAAGAAGATACCACGACAATGTTACTTTCCCCGCGCCCGAGCATCGTTGCATTTTGTTCGAGTGAGGTATAATCCGATCTACTGCGCATCGCGTATTGTTGCACCATTGTTACATGTTGTAGCATTGTAACATTTTGATATTGTTAGCCGCACCTCCTCCGCCTCCGGTCCAATTTTTGAAAATTCTCGTGCGCAAACGAACTCTAATAAGCACTGCCTGCCGGCTGTGGTAATTCCCAGATGAAGGCTTTCGGAGCTGAGCTCCGGGCAAACGGGAAAACGGGTCTGGGCTGCGTTGTGCCTGGGAACAATGCTTGAGCATGCCAATTTTTAAAACGGTGCATTCAGTGATTTAAGCCATAGGAATGGGATGTGCTGATTGAGTGAGCGAAGCGAACGAAAATCAGCGTTTCGTCAGCCAGTGTGCGCAAAAATTAGATTGAAGAAACTTAATTCCGTGAAAGTGTTTCGTAGCCAGTGTGCGTGAAAATGGGAGTGAAGAAACTTAATACGGTGAAACATCCAGAATATTGGAAATGGGCATCTAACATCAGCCGTACGTAGCACGGGCTTCCTCTAGTTTTTAATTATCTAGACACACGCTAGTGTGTCGCCACCAAGTAGACGTTTTATTGTTGTTGGAGCTTAATTGTTAGAGCGTAATTGTTAGAGTGTAATCGTTGTTCCGGGTGTTGCAGACATAGGGCCTTAGGGCTTCGTCGGGCAGATGACCGGGTGCGGTTAGCGCTCGCTAAAATCCTTTGTTGTCAGATGGCGGCTCACTAGCAGACTGTGTCTTTTAACTGTAACCAACTTATACGTGATTTCAGCATACTGGTGTAAATTCCCCATGCGTAGAAATCTTTGCAAATCGTTTGAATCAGGTGTCTTGGGTCCAGTAACAAAGAAAAACTCAACACGAAAATGTGGGAACGTGTCCTTCATGGAGAGAACGTGTCCTCAATAACGTTGATTTGTGTTACTAGTAACTAGTCCGCAGGCTCCCATGTTAATTCTCATAGGGTATAACGACACGTC
>JAHWFP010000821.1:0-13352 GCA_023313725.1 Lithobius niger | reverse complement strand
TCAAATTAAGAGTTTTGGCATTTTCCTTTGTATACAAGTTTTGTATAAATATTTTTTTATAAAGCCGAGTTCTAAACAAGGTATATAACCTGTGCGGCTGTTGTTAATGTTAAAGTAACAGATACATTAAAAAGTCTTTAAAAAATATAGTTTGTCTTCTTCATCATGATCATCTACCATTATATTCCCGTCACCATAAGGTCTCACTGTAGTCTTCATCATTATATCTTTCAACCTCAGCAATACGTGCAAAGTCACTGCAACAACCAATAGTGTTACATGAGCAACCATTGTTCATGACAGGCGATCATTTTGGCAGACACATCAATTTGTCTTGCATGGTATGATGGTTTCACTAAGAGTACTTGATCAGTTTGAGGATTTCAGGTGGTGCATCTTGAACCTTCTCTAGTGGGGTGGTAGACTGAAAAAAGTTTCACATCTGGCAACCAATTTGCTTCTTTGGTTTCAGTTAGTGCATGGGCAGGAATCTAAAAACCCCCCCCCCCCCCCTCCAAAGAAATACAAAAAAAACTGTTTTTTTTCCTGGTTGTAACTCATTAACCATCAACAAATCAAAAGCATAATGTCACGCAAAACCATTCGGCACACAATTCTGGACAGGAAAGGTGATATACATCTTTTACGTAAAAGCAACCCTTGAACCCCAATATCGTCACCCTTAGTTCGGCCGTACGCTCCTTTTTTCAACTCATTGTTTTAGGAATTTTTGTGTTCAAAGTGCGCTTGCGAGCCCTCTAATAGCCCGAAATGAACATGCCGAGGATTTTCTGAAAGGTAGGGAGCTATTCGTTCAATCAATCCTAACAAAAATTGTTTACGTTAGATAGAGACCACCCTATGCCCATTTAAAGGTAAAAAAGTAAGGGCGTAGTGGTCAAAGCATATGGTGATTTTCGAATTCAAAGTGCTCTTGCAAGCCCTCTAACAGCCCAACATAGACATGCTTAGGATTTGCTGAAAGGCTGGGATCTATTCTTCCCATCAAGCCTAACAAAAATTGTTTACCTTATAAAGAGACCGTTCTAAAGTTGAACAGGTAATGGCATAGTGGTGAAAATGTATGGTGATTTTCTAATTCAAAGTACTTTTGCGAGCCCTCTAATAGCCCAAAATAGACGTGATTAAGATTTTCTGAAAAGTTGGGATCTATTCTTTCCATCAATTCTTACCGAAATTGTTTAGCTTAGATAGGGACTGACCTATATCCATTTAAAGGTGAAGAGGTAATGGCTTAGCGGTGAAAGCTTATGGCGATGTTCGAATTCAAAGTGCTTCTGCGAGCCCTCTAATAGCCCAAAATGGACATGCTTAAAATATCCTGAAAAGTGGAGATCTTTTCTTTCTATCAATCCTAATTCAAATTATTTAGAATAGATAGGGACCATCCTACGCCTATTTAAATTTGTTGCAGTAATTGGTGTAGCGGCCAGTTTCAATTTAAAAGTGGCATTGTAATGCTCATATTCGTATTTGTATTTGTATCTAAGCCAAACAATTTCAGTTAAGATTGACGGCAAGAATAAATTCCCTCTTTTCATACAATTCTAAGCATGCCCATTTTGGGCTATAAGATGGCTCGCAAGAGCACTTTGAATTCAAAAATCACCGTAGAATTCCGCCGCTACTCCATTACCTCTTCACCTTTAAAAGGCGCAGGACAATCCATATCTAAGCTAAACAGTTTCGGTTAGAATTGACGGAAAGAATAGATCCCCCCTCTTTTCATAAAATCTTAAGCATGTCCACTTTGGGCTATTAGAGGGCACGCAAGAGCACTTTGGAGTCGAAAACCACCATACGCTTTTGCGGCTGTTCCATTACCTTTCCATGTACCTTCAGTTTATACACCTGGTTTAGACCTCAGCATTATAAAAAAAAAAACATACCAAACTTACATACACAAGAAATATAATTGTTTAATTGACGTGGCCAATTTGGATATGTTCCGGATTTGTCTACCACAATTTCTGAGCATATTTTTGACTGGGGATCCCAAAGTCAATGAAATTTGATACCAAAAATTGTACACAAAGGAAAATGCCAAAACTGTGAATTTAAGGTCGCCATTTTGGATATATTTTTCCTCCGATCATAATTGCTGAACATCATTTTGAACTTAGCATCCAAATAAACATATAATTTGATACCAAACTTGTATAGAAAAAATGCCAAAATTGTCAATTTAAGGAGGCCATTTTGGATACGACCTTCCTACGATATCCAACACTATTTCTGAACCTATTTTTGAACTTACCATCCAAACAAACGGCTAATTTGATACCAAACTTGTATAGTAAGAAAAATGGCAAAATTGCCAATTTATGGAGGCCATTTTGGCCGCCATTTAGGATATTTTTCTCCAACGTCTAACACTTTTTCTTGGCCGTCATTTTGAATATCTTGAGATGCCCAAGGGTGACAGAATGTCATCAACTGGTTTCTTGACGCTGACCATGTCCTTGAACAAATTCAGCAGCAAAAAAACTTCATACAAAATTTTAGAGTTTGGCTTTCGGATGCCAGACTGTCCAGCAAGGATCCATTTAGGGCCCACTTAACGCGAAAATAAGTAACTGCGGGAGAGCTAAAACTAATTAGACTGAACTACACATTGGAGAGGAGGTGGTTGGGGAACTTTAGGGTTAACAAAAAAAGGCTTATTTTAGGATGGGGGAAAATAGCCTAACCAAAAGTTGGGCCTACTAAAGACCTACCCAAAAATCCCCCTAACTAGGAGACCTAGTAGGGGTCGAAGGAGGACCAGCCAGTTGGCTGGCCCGAAGGCGTTCTGATTTTTATTCTTGCCCCGTTGCTTAAATACAATTTGTTCACCCCTGACAACCGCGAAATGACAAGGGTATTATGGGAAATGGAAGTTTCTAGAAGGTTCTAGAGACAGGAACCGGAAATTAAATTACAAGACAGAGATACTGTAACCTATGGAAAATTAGCCACATAAGACTCTTTAAGATTGGCCATTGGCCCCAGCAAACATGCAAGTACAAGATTTGCGACACCACTTTTGTTTTTCATCTATATAAATGATTTTAAACTGATAAATTCACCCGTTATGACTCCTATGTTTGCAGATGATGCAAAATTCTACAATGTTATAAAAAAATAATATAAATTATCACTTTGCACAATCTTCTTCTATATTGGATCTGGAACTCTGGCTGAAGAGTGGAAATTATCTTTTGTCAAGTCCAAAATTTAAGGCTTTTCATGTCGGCTCTTAAAACATGGAGATGGATTACTTGTTACACGGTGAAGTGTTGGATCATGTTACTGAAGTCAAGAACTTAGGTGTTTGGTTACCTGTGACATAAAAAGTGGTTCTCACTGTGACCATATTGTTAAAACTGCAAGTGAAAGAATGGCCATGATAAAACGATGTTTCACTTCAGGTGAGGCATAATAAATCTACATAATAATTCTGGATTCCGACTGAGCTGATAAGAAAAGAGCCGATAAGAAACAAGAATTTCATAAAGAAATACATAAACTGCTTATGCAAAAAATCGCAACATTATTATTTTCATAGACGAACGACGAAGCTCTCTATTGAGCTAAAGTTTACATTAGGCATATACTCGATATCCGTATGACATTGATTCCAATTGGCTCCAACATTTTCCTAAATACGGAGAGAGATCGTTTTTGAGCGCGGAAATGTGCTAAACGACTTAAAACAGTGGATTTGTAGCGCCACAATCTGTACAGCTATACGGTGTTTGCGTTCGCTCGCAGGGCCGGCAGGGCACCTTATATTTTTTTTCGTGAACAGTTTCGATAGGCGGATTGTTATTGTCAGTTTCGTGTGATGTTGTGTGGTTTTGTTGTTATTGTCACTTAGGTTAGGTTAGGTAAGTTTGGGGGTTTGGCATGTCATACTGAGTAGTTAACTGGGTGGGGTTTCGCATTTCATACTGGGGCAGTTAATTGGTTAGGTTATGTTAATGATGATTTAACGAGTTTCCGCAATTTGGGATCAATTTGTAGTGCCTTCCGTGAAAATTAAGGTATTTTTTTCTCTCTTTTTTCGCATTTCGGGCCATGTGAGTAAAGGGAACACGGGAAGAAAACGGGCTCTCGTCCGATTTTTTTTTTAAGGATTAAAAATTACCTGCTGAGTAATGTTTTCCTCTTCCATTTTTGAGGCAAACGCACCGTTTGGCCGTGGTGAAGGTCCAAAGTTAGCATCGCGCTGCGCCGGAAAGCATGAAACTGGGCGAAAGTCCGGCAAATGAAACGCCAAACCCCAACCAGTTCATTACCTCAAGTGAAATGCCGAAGCCGGTTCCTTACCTAACCTAACCGACAATACCAACAAAACCACACGAAACTGACAATAACAACCCACCTATTTGAACTGTTTACGGGGGAAAAAATATCAGCTGGGAACAATAGGAAGAAAACGGCCTCTCGTCCGTCTGCGCAGAGTGCAGTTTCATTAATTTCTGACGGTCAAACGAAGCCTTTGCCCCAAAAATTGTATGGGAAAATATTGTTCAGTTGATCATTTTACGTCATTCTAGCCCAACGAGAGATCAATCGGTGAGGAGCCCTTATTCTTCCCATAAGACACGTAAAGTAAACTTGTTCCCTCTATTGTTTATCTAGACACACGCTAGTGTGTCGCCGCCAAGTAGACGTTTTATTGTTGTTGGAGCTTAATTGTTAGAGCGTAATTGTTAGAGTGTAATTGTTGCCAGATGGCGGCTCACTAGCAGACTGTGTCTTTTAACTGAAACCAACTTATACGTGATTTCAGCATACTGGTGTAAATTCCCCATGCGGTAGAAATCTTTGCAAATCGTTTGAAACAGGTATCTTGGGTCCAGTAACAAAGAAAAACTCAACACGAAAATGTGGGAACGTGTCCTTCTCCATAGTGTCCTTCTCCATAGTGTCCTCAATAACGTTGATTTGTGTTACTGGTTACTAGTAACTAGTAACTAGTCCGCAGGCTTCCATGTTAATTCTCATAGGGTATAACGACACGTCTTCAGCTCATTAGGGAAAGTGGCCAGATCTAAATTTCGGCAGACAGGTAAAGCGTCATATGGGGAAGTGCCTTTTTCTAAAATGGGGGTTGCAGCTAGAAGCACGTGGTCATGGAGTGGCTCGTAAGTGCAAAACTATTGTTGTAACCATTGTTTGTATTGTCATCCAAAGTAGATATTAAAATGCTTAAGTGTTCCACGCTTATCGTTTCAGTACCTAATTGTCAGAATTCATTGTAGTTGCAAATAGGTGGTTCACGAAGAAACGGCGTATCTTTTATTGCAAAGGTTTGGTAGTTTTTTTCCCCACCAAATCCAAATCGGTTTTTTTTTTTTTTTACGGTACGCGAATTCAAAATTAATTATATGCCCCACGACCCGAATAAATTTCTCATTACTGGTTCAATAAGGCACAGGGTATCTTTTATTCCATAGGAATTGATTACGTCCTTGCAATTATCATAATGTTACGCTTGTTATTAATTTATTTGGATTGACAATAGCAAATATGAAAATTATGAATGAGAACATTCATACAATAAAATACCGCCAGACAAAAAAGGTAGGGGTGACAATTACACTGTGTGATTTTTTGTACATTCACAGGCCTATGAAAGTCGTGATATCCACCCAAAACCAAAACTGGTAAGAGAAGCCGCCAAGTTTACAAAAAGGGTCGGCCTTTCAAAGTAGTGATATCATTCGACCAGGGAAAGGCCGCCAAGGTTAATCCTATTACCCAAGTTAATCGCACCGAATAATACTTTGGACGTTAAATGAAAACTTGAAGATTGCTACCGCTAGTAGCAGTCTTCTAGTTTTCATTTAACCTTCGAACTATTAGTAGGTGCGATTAACTTGGCTAATAGGATTAACCTTGGCGGCCTTTCCCTGGTTGAATGATATCACTACTTTGAAAGGCCGACCCTTTTTGTAAACTTGGCGGCTTCTCTTACCAGTTTTGGTTTTGGGTGGATTTTACTATCGAATATGATCGTGGAATGAATTTATAATTCTGCCCCTATCTAGACACACACTAGTGTGTCACACCAAAATAGGCAACAATCATCACAACAGACATCACATCAATTCAATTGTGAGGTTGTAAACCATTGTAGCACGGCGCCATAGCGTCAGTGTCTTATATCTTGAAGCATAGTTGGGCACATTTCAGGTACTTGGGGAAAAATAATAATGCGGTACAAAAGCTTAAATTGTGTTGAAATCAAGAGCAGTGACCCACCTGACAAAAATTAACTCGTGTAGGAATGCCAGCTAAGCTGCTTTCAATGCAAAATCTGACCCTCAATAACGTTGTAAATGTGTTACTAGTTACTAGCTAGCTAAGCAGCTAGTCCGCTCATCCCCGTGTTCCATAGGGTGATTATTCATCGATACCGACATAACGGGAAGGCTTCCAGCTATGAAATTGGACGAATGGCTGCAGTACGATACAAACTGCGTACCTTTTACGGTTTGGAGCCTAGGGGTGTAACGAGGATGGCGTGGGATGGCGCGTAAGTACGAAAATATTGTTATAACCATTGTTAGTATTGTCGGCATCGTCTCTCATTGGACAGCTAAAGTTCGGACAATGACAACGTGTATACTGACGTGCGTGTCTAGACACACACTAGTGTAGCACGATAAATCTAAACAACGTTGTCAAAGAAATTGTATTCACATCCAATTCACGAAAAATAAACCAACTCTAAAAACAAACAAAGCCAAAATCTGGTGAAGAGGCCACTAAGTCTAGAGTGGTTTGGCCTTTCAAAGGAGTGATATCAACACACCAAAACTAACGAAATAAAACAAATTACAACAAAATTAAAACCAAACCAAAAACCTATAAAGAGGTGACCAAGTTGAAAATGGTTCGACCTATAGGCAAAAAGTAGTAGCAAATTGTTGAAAACCAATTCTTGTTGACGTGCCACTTTATTGCACATCTGCACGGTAGTGGAGTTAAGTCTAATACAAAATTTTAATAAAGGACTGATACCATATCAAAAACCAAAACTGGTAAAAGGGGCCACCAAGTTTCGAATGGTTCGGCCCTTCAAAGGAGTGATATCAACACATCAAAACATTTGCCAACTTAAAAGCATCGAATAATACTTTGGACGTTAAATGAAAACTTGAACATTGCTACCGAAAGAAGCAATGTTCTAGTTTTCATTTAACCTTCGAATTATTAAGGGTGAGATTAACTTGGCGAATGTTTTGGTGTGTTGATATCACTCCTTTGAAGGGCCGAACCATTCGGAACTTGGCGGCCCCTTTTACCAGTTTTGGTTTTTGATATGATTCCGTTAGCTACGCACCTAGTATGCACTATCCCGTTGCTTCACACGTTTGTCGAGTTGATCTACCACAAACTATTACACTAAATAATCGATTATACAATAATCACCTGATTAGCAGGAGCTACATAATTACCCGAATTTGCAATACACGTAGAATCCTAAGACAGCCTTCCTGTCGAAACCGTAAACTAGTCGCCATTTTTTTTTTCAGTGGTTCGTCAATAGCCCAACAACAGATAGAATTCCGTTTTCCGTGCATGTTGTCAAAACCTGAAATAAGCTGGGCCAGTTTCGGTTCAACTTTTTTTTCATACAGAGACATAATTAGCAAAAATTTTTAGTCAAGAACCCACAACCCTTCATATGCCCTTGATTTAACCATAAACATTTCAATAACAACGTCTACAATTTGCTGGCACGTCTTCTAATCGAAATCATGAAAAATCGACTGATATTTCAGTCACTTCTGGCCAGAAGCTAAAGGTGATAGGCATGACCCGTTCAAATAAACGACTGGAGTGGGACGTGACGTCATTTAACAATAGATCACGACGCAAGCCCCTTTTTTTCCCCGACTGTATTTTAATAACTGCTTTATGCATTATATTACAGGGCCGGACAATCACTTTAATCGCTTCTCATTGTTTTTGCGCATGTGTAATGTTTTATTTATTTATTTATTTATCCATCCTTACCGGAGCTTACCAGCCACAAAGCTACACACTCCTTCTAATGTCTTTCAAGGTTTTTTAAGAGCCTAGTGGCCCGAAGCCATGCACCCTAATACAATTAATACAAACAAAATACAAGAAACACTACAGGCAGAACTACAACAGTGCCACTATGTACCACTATGTACGAATAGGACCTGAAACCAACGCCCACCTACAAACGAAATGTCAAAGGGTAAATACAGACCCCGTCAAATAATCCGATTGGAAGCATGACAATACGCCGCAATTGCCCAGAAACGACTCATACACCCAGAGTTGTGCGGAGTGTGGGGCGGGACACCCAAAGCCCGCACCAAATCACCCTGGAAGCCAAATTTCGCCAGAAAGATTGCCCTGTGCAGCATGTGCAGCTTGCAGACGAACAGAAAATGCTGAACAGATTCGGCCGCTTCTCCACAGTCACAGATCGGTGACTGGTATCAACCTAAGCGGTTCGTGTGCTCTCGCAGCAGAGTGTGCCTCGTACAGGCGAGAAACCAAGCGAACATCATCATACGACAGTTCACCAAGTATTCCAGGACCAGCAACAGCTGGGTGAATTCCAAAAAGAGCCCTGCCCTTAACAGCAAACCCCCAGTCTCGTTCCCACTCTGCACGTACAAGTGTTGACACAATGGGTCGCAGGTCACGAGGCGTAACAGGGACCAACACTTCATTCACCCCTCCAGAAAAACCAGCTCTAGCTAGCTCGTCTGCTACCTCATTCCCAAAAACTCCAGAATGACCTGTTACCCAACACAACGTAACAGCAAGACATGGCTGCCCAGCCCCAGCAATTTCCATCCAAAGGATGGCTGACTGCAAACTAATAGACCAAAGGATGGCTGACTGCAAACTTCCCAAAACAGCGACCCAAAAACCTCAAACTGGAAGCTATTCGGAGTCAGAAACTATCCGGAAACGTGGCAGAGCCAAGTCAATCCCGACATCAAGCGCCACAGAGATTGCCACTAACTCTGCTACAAATACAGACGGGACCCTCTGTAAATAACGGCTGACATGTAGTCGTAAATTTGGGACAAATACCCCAACACCTCCCTGCAAGACCTTTCCATGGAAAGAGGCGTCACCGAATACATCTGCCACCCCTTCACTAGAACGGAAGGGAGCCTGCTTCTCAAACAGATCATACACAGTACTACACCAGACCCACGGACTAGGCACGTTCACAACAATTGGGACTGGGAAACTACTCACATCCCCCGCAAAATAATCGCCATTCCCAACCCTGCAGTACCCAATTCAGCACAGGCCCTGAAGACAATAATCAGCTAGGATACGCCCCATACGGTCTGCACGACCTCTCGCCAAGTTCCGCAGATAAAGGTTCACCAGCAATTCCTCTGCTCTCAAATGTGCCGGCAGTTCTCCGACCTCAATCAAGAGAGACTGCACCGGCGTAGAAAACAAACAGCCCATAACCACACGGAGGCACTTATTAAGTGACACCTGTATTCCATTAAGAGCTTTCTTAGAAGAGACTAGGAATGGGAGGTGAACATACACACGGTCGTATAAATGTCCTGTAGAAGCTTGACACCACTGCACGCTTAGCTGTCAACCTACCAGAAGCAAGAGCCTTAAGTACCCTCAACTTGGACTGAATACTTTCTCTAACACTAGCAGTTTCTTTAGTCCAAGTCAGATGAGAGTCCAACTGAATGCCCAAATGACGTACGTTGCACGTCGAACGAACTGTGCAACCACTGACTACCAGGGACGTCTTAAGTGACTGACCCCTCATGAAACCGACCAATTCCGTCTTTTCTGGTGAAAGCAACAAACCATGCTGCTTCAAAAGTTCCTCAGCCTCCTAAACAACCTCATGCATCGCTGAAGTCAGGGTGACGATATTATCCCCTACCAACCACACAGCAACATCATCAGCATATGCTACAACATTAGAGTAAAGAGTCATTGACGCCAGCACCTCATTTATGACAACAGCAAAAAGGGCTGGACTGAGACAGCTGCCTTGCAGCAAGCCACTCTCAGTCTCACTTTCACTAGACCAATATCCATTCACACGAGTTGCAAAAATCCGCTTGCCCAACAAGGCAAAACAGATAGCTCAGACCAATTTCTCCAATACTTCAAGAGACCTCAGAGAATATTGGACCCACTCAAACATCACCGTATCATATGCTGCCTTTATATCAATAAAAACTGCCAAAACCATTTTCCCTTGGAGCCAGGCCTCACATATGCCTGATTACAAATACATAACAGCATCCTGTGCCCCCCTGTTTTCCCTAAAACCAAACTGACTACAATGAAACTTGTTAGAACATTCAACCGCCCTAACTAGCCTACATGTTGTAAATCCTCTCGTAAAGCTTCCGCACACAAGACAACAATGCAATAGGTCTATAGCTAACAACGTCAGACCTAGCTTTACCCCGCCTAATTACTGGTGCAAGAATTGTGTACAGTCACGATGGGGGGGGGGGGGCTCCCCATCAAAAGTTCTTTGAAAAAATTCCAGCAACTGTACCTTCCAACCCTATACTTTTCAAATTACAGTAAGAAATCCCATCAATCCCCATTGCACCGCCAGCGCTGCCACAAGCTCCGAAACAGTAAGTGGTACATCGGAAGAATGGTATAAATCCCTTACTGGCTTCAATCCAAGCGGGCTAGAGCCAACCGGCAGATCAAAAACACTCCCAAAGCGAGCCATTGCCCTTCCCAACAAAACATTTTTCCCAGAATCAAAAATCCACGTCAGTCTGGTTTTAGAGTCTTGTAGCCTCAATAGCTTCCAAATTTCAGATAATGGGCACCCCTTAGCTGCCCGTTGGCACAAACGAATGCCAAAAGAAGCCTTCTCCTTCCGCAAAATGTACTTGGATTCCTCAGACACTCCCAAAAAAAAATATGCCAAAGCTCAATAGCCGGCTTTCTATGATATTGCCGGAAAGCACGTCTACGATCCCGAACTGCAATAGTTCAACTCATTGTCCACCAAACAGGACGAACGATAGGACTAATGGTAGAACGTAAGGAACCAGCATAAATACTTCTTCGCTTTGGGCCCCATTTAGCACTCCACACCTCAAATTTACCATTGTCAACAACTGGACGCGGCGACCTATATCTAATGTGCCGAGTAGCTGCACCTTCACACGGTGTCAAAAAAATAGGGAGGTGGGTACTACCACGCAGGTCGTCTGACACCCCAAAACCTACCCGCTGATCCAGGGCTTTTGAGCACAAAAACAGATCAAGAACCGACTCCTGAACCACCCCACCACAGCACCGCACAAATGTGGGGGAGCCATCGTGAATGATACACAAACCAAGTTTCTCTATAGCCGAAGCAAGGTGCCTTCCCTTAGCCTCACAACGATGGCTACCCCACAACCAGTGATGAGCATTAAAGTTCCCTCCGAGCAGCAATGGACGAGGGAGCTGACTAATCCAGCTGCACCAATCATTTTCGGAAACATTACCAACTGCATGCAAAAACACAACAGAATACCACTCCAGCCCACCCCAAACTCGGATTACACAAAACTCCAAGCCTGGCCATGGAGACATCATTAATGTAAAATAAGGCACCTTCCAACTAATTCAAACAGACATATTAGATTTAGCTGAGGCTACCCAGTCATAACCTGGGACTACAATCGACACATCACTTGACAATTTGGTCTCCTGAAGACCCAGAATGTCCACATAGCTGCAACTATAGTTTAACTTAAAAGTTTAATTTTTGGACTTAACGTCAAAATTTATAGTTTAATTTTAAACTTAACCTCGTAGCTTTGTAGTTAATTTTATGGTGCGTCAAGCCAAACGGCATTTCGGACGTTGGCGGCCGTAATTTAAGGGTTCACGGTCCCTTACTAAAAACCAGCTTTCTTTATTATGTTTTTTTTAACGCAGTTTAAAGTAAACAAAGGACGGTTTGATCTTCGTGGGGTTTCCATTGATTAATTGCTCGGATCGACTTTATAGGTAGCTGCGGCTTCTGTAATTTAAGGAGTTGACTTATCAACAGCAACTCTAGGAGGTTTAATGCTTTGTTAATTCACGTTGAAACATAACTGTAAAACAGGTCTACTAATATAAGTCAGCCGAGGCTGTTTGTAATTTAGAGGGCTCTTTTGCGAAATCCCCTTGTGCCTAATCAAACTCACTTTTTCTATTTGAAATTGTTTTGTGAACATAGCGTTTGTTCAAGCTGAATTTAATGTAAATTCCCCCTGTTATTTATAAACTAATTCCAGTTGTAAATTTGCCAAATGTAAATGTAAAGTTCGGTCATTTTAACATGTTTGTTTAAAATAAAAACCAGGAATTTTAAACGTCCGACGGTTTGTTCGTTCGTTGTTTTGCTAGAAGTTAGTATTTAGGACAATTCTCTTCAAATATAACTTAGCTAGCCTTTTCCCACCTTGGTGGCAGCGTTACCCGCTATTTATTCACTAGTCAGGTATTAGATTAGGACTTCAATGCTCCATTCCCTACATCGGGACAGTAGCAGTTGTGCTGTTTAACCGAAAAAGTACGTAAACGCCAAACAGAGTGATTGATAGCAAGATGTACACCAGGCGACCGGCGATGTTACAAGCACCTACCCCGTCGTAGCACCCGCCGTTACAGTGCAGTCGTATCATTCCGTGACAATAAGACGTAATTTCTTCATTAGTATTGCTCAGTGGATAAATTGGTGTTTATCTAGCCAAAATAATGCTCGGTGATGTTCTGGTTCGAATCCTCGGGTTTGCAGCTTGTTTTTCATTTTTTACTTTTATCGGGAGTAAATATAGACTAATGTGGTAAACAAAGTGTGGTCTCCAGAAGTGGTATAAAGTATCTAGGTCGAATTATCAGGTTCTGTGCTTGCATTCTAAATTTGCGTAGATGCACTAAGTCATTACATAAAACCTACCACTGCTCGGGGCCACTAGCCTTATAGGTCGGGTAAACGGGCCGTTTACAGTGAATTTGGGGTTTTGTAATGGATAGAAGTGTGGTCATTTGCGTGCAGTCGTATCATTCCGTGACAATAAGATGTTATTCTGTCATTAGTATCGCTCAATGGATAGAAGCGTGGTTAAATAGGTTTAGTCGGATCAATTCGTGACAATAAGACGTAATTTCTTCGTTAGTCTTGCTCAATGGATAGAAACGTGGTTAATGTGTGCAGTCGTATCAATCCGTGACAATAAGAAGTAATAACTTCGTTAGTTTCGCTCAGTGGATAAAAGCGTGGCTAAATGTGAGTAGTCGTATGAATCCGTGACAATAAGTCTTAATTACTACGTTAGTCT
>JAHWFP010000815.1:0-12884 GCA_023313725.1 Lithobius niger | reverse complement strand
ACTCAATAATTAAGAAGGCACGTGGCTAATTTGTTGTGTAAAAAGAAATTTCTTTGCGCATTCCTTCTCTTGTTGAAATCAAGTGCCACATCAAACTAAATAATGGTAGACGGCGCTAAATGCTGCAACCTGTCATTCGGAGAAAAGGCGGTTAAGTTGAGTTTAAGCAAACCACTCCAAATCATTCATTTTTTTTTACTAATCGACACATATCATCATCCTTTTACCAAATCACATTACAAAACCAGGGGTAAACGTGTTTTAAGGTGTAAAAAAAAAAACGTTGAAAACACGTAAAACGATAGTTACGATCGTGTTGAAGCGCCGACCATATCGCAGGAGACAGAGTAACGAGAAAACCTGATTTGCATCGCAATGAAAGGAGACGGAAATTACCTAACCTAACCTAACCTAACCAACCTAACTAACAAACCTTACCTACCTAACCAAACCTAAGAAAAATAACAACAAAAAACGCAGACAGCATAGTTTGGAACATTACTTTCCGTTTTCGCGATGCCAACTTTTCGTGCTACTCTGAATCCCGGAACATGGCCGCCGCTTTACACGGCCGGGCCCACCGTGTTACGTGGTTAAAAAACGTGTTTGGAGAGCTAAAAAACGTGTTCACATAACCAAAAAAAGATTTCCCCCCATTTTTGTAACGTGAAATGAGAAGAGGGTGAAGATTTAGGTCGGTATACGTACCAAAATTGATAGATTTATCGTGGTTTCGCTTAAACTCCACAATTACCGAAAAGGCACCTTTAATCTACAACTAAACGTCTTGACACCAAAAAGGGACGTTCGTGGTGTAGCGAGTTAGTTTTAAAGATATGACTGGTAGATCTTACAGTGACTTTAAAAGAGTACTCTTTTTCAATCACATTAGCTTACTACTTGCAATGCAGTCTTGTTACCCCACCGTCCACCCATCACGGTCATCAACGAAATGTATCGCCACCTTTCCTTTTCTGGCTCTATATAGTGTCATAAAGATCAACAAGTAACACGTATGTAGAACAACATCGGATATTTTTTCAAAACCGGTGCGTAAGAAAACCTGAGGGGTTTGTGTAGCAGCGAAAAGAAAATATATTTGAAAACTGAAAAGAAAAAAAAAATTGAAAACATATTTCGTACATGACCATGAGTTGTGAGGGCTGCCAAGTCGTAAATATGAAAAAAAAAAAAAATTAAGAAGGCACAAGATTTTTTTTTTTTTTTGGTCTGTTGTACGAGGAAGGCAGAAGTGGCTTTTGACCCATAAGGGCAGCTGCTGGTATTTCTTGCTGAGATTCCGAGGAAACAAGAAAAGCCGCTCGAACGCACGTGACGCCATCACGCGTCACGATTTTGTCTTGCGCGCATGCGCAGACGGCGGCGCCCTCTGTGGCTCCCTGGGTCAAGACCTGCAAGCAGCGGCGTTACCATGGAAACAAACGTCTAAGCCTAACCGTGAGCTGTAGTAAATGGCTAGTCAGGTCCATAATTCAGAGCGGGCCAGCTACACAGATACATGCTGCTGCAAAAAAAAAAAAAAAAAAGACATACTTTGCAACTCGTTTGGAAGAAGCGAAAGAAGTTTTGTTAACCTATTGCTCGTAAAGTGGATGATGACAAAAAAAAACGTAGTCGGAACGCAACTGGGCTGATGACTGTACAATCTTTAGAATACCTTCAATACGTCCATAAACTTGTCAAGTACCCGGTGGTGTTAATGCACCGTTTGTATCATGGGACGGCGTGTATCCCGTCTGGGTGTTTTTGCGCATAATGGCATGGCTAACAAATTCTGATTTTCGTTTGCCTTGCTCACTCAATCAACGCATCCCCTGATCCGGACTCCATGCACTTACACATGAAGTAAAGAAAAACGCCTTTCTACAACAAAGTCCAAACCTTTAGCCGCAGGCTTTGTCGATTTTTTGATCTGCTGGTGATCGAGTAAACTACGTGAAGCAAGATTCGACGCCAAAAGAGCGTGCGAAGCGAATGATATTACTAGGGAAACATTATACCGCACACGATTTGCAGTATTACGTTATTTATCCAAGAAAATTTTATTATTTTTAAAAAATTAATTTCTTTTGAGACGAAGCAATTTAATGCTTATTTGGCTGAACCGGCTCAATTTTGAACATTGCCAGACTTTTAGAGGAAAAATAAATATCTGGTAAGGGAGGTGCCAACCCTGGGATTCGATCCGGGAAACCGTCGTTCATCGTAGGGGCCGAAAGATTGGCCAGAATAGTTCCCATAGCCACTGAAGGAGCATGGTAGCCTCTCAAGCTACCCTGGCAGGGACTTTGCCAAGGTCCCATTTCGAGGGATTCGATCAGATCCGCAAATCTCCAGCAACCAGGCTGATCTCTCTCACCGCTCAACCACGATGACCTGATGATTTGCTATCTGGTGATTAAAATGGTTTCGCGCCAGACCGATCTAAATGTTTGCATATTTTATTAGTCCATAACGATTGGACAAGTTCTGCTCATCTTCCATCCGACGCCATATTCATCGATTTTTCAAAAAAACCTTAGTCCATGATGAACAGTAAAATGCTCTGGCAAAATTGGAATTTTATTCTTTTAGAGATGCTTTATTAAACTGGATAACCTACTATTCGATAACGTTCACTGGCTGATCTCTGGAATGCCAGACCGTAAGTCCACAAAAAATAATTAACATTGCTCTCCCAATGATGGCAGAGTTCTCTCTGCTGAGCCCGACAAAGCGGAGGTTTTTGGGTCTGTCTTCGCTGAGAACTTTGTCACCCCTGATCCTGACATACCAGTCTGGACGGGTGGTTTGGTTCCCTCTTGATTTCAGGAGTTTACAGTTACTGCAGAGGAGGTACTTCATGCCATTGGGAGTCTGAAACCTATAGTAGTAGGGCCTGCGGTCCAGACGGTTTCTCTTTCTTTCTCAGGGAGATCATGCTCCAGATCTGCGTGCCTATCTCTTGGACTCTTGATCGTTCCTTGAGGGAAGGCACTATTCCACAAGTTTGGAAGGAAGCTGTAATTGTACCTATTTTTAAAAAGGGTAATCCCTCGGCACCAGGGAACTACAGACCTATTGCTTTGACTTGTGTTATCTGTAAGGTTCTTGAGAAACTGATTCGTGTTAGGATGCTCGATTTTTTTTCTTACTACTAACCAATTATTTCTAGATCAGTTTGGTTTTTTGCCCGTCTCAATTGCTGGTGGGTACCTGTGGACTTACTCTTGTTGACTTTGTAAAGGCGTTCGAATCGGGCTCATTGGAGCGCCTCATTGCCAACTGCATTGTGTGGGGGTTTCGTGGGTTTATTTTGGACTGGTTTGCGAGCTTTTTGTTGGGTTGTTCACAGCGTGTATCTTGCGGAGGGTGTATGTCCAAACCGTTGGAGGTCCTCAGTGGCATTCCCCAAGGCTCTATCTTGGGGCCATTACTGTTTGTTATTTACGTTAATGATCTTTGCATTAACTCAAATGCGGTTCCGGTATATAAATTTGCTGATGATTTGAAGCTGAATCGACAGGTTGTCGATGTTGAGTCTTCTGGTGACCTCCAGCAGGCCCTTGGGGATTTGGATAGCTGGTCCCATACTTGGAGACTTCCCATTGCTCCTCTGAAGTCTGTGGTATTGCATTTGGGGCACAATAACTTGAATTTTGGTTATATCTTAGGGGGCGCTGGTATTACAGCTCATAACTCTATTAAAGACTTGGGCGTTTGACTCTCCTGTGACCTACGGAGCACAACTCACTGTAATTTCATAGTTAAAAGGACAGGCAGAGGGCTGCAGTTATCAGAAAGTCTTTCAAGTCGAGTGACCGGGCCACCTTGATCTGGGCTTTTAAATCATATGTCAGGCCCATATACTCGAATTCGCGCGTCCGGTGTGGAACACCCATTTACTAGGATATCGAGTGGGTGAAGTCCGTTCAACGGAGGTTCACTAAGTCCTTGCCGGGGCTGAGGAAACTTGACTATCGGAGCCGGATCCGGGTTCTGGAGCTTGATTCCCTGGAACTAAGAAGGCTGAAAGCAGACTTATATATGTTCTATCCCATGTTGCACGGAAACATTTTTGGAGACTTCCATGGATTTTTTGAGCTGAGAGGCAGTATGTACACCCGTGGCCATGCTTGGAAGCTCGTTCCTGGGACGTCCTGGTTGATTTGTCGGCAAAAAATTTTTTTCTAATCGGGTCATCAACAGCTGGAATGCGCTCCCGGCATCTGTTGTCTTGGCGTCTACTCTATCTCAGTTTCGTTTGCGGCTGAATAAATGTAATCTTGATACTTTTTTGTCCCGGTTTTAATGGGTACTGTTTTATGTCAGCAGTTTGGTTTTTGTCTTTTATCTGCCAACTAATTAGGCGTTTGGTGAACCAATTTAGTGTAAATTTCTTTTTTATCACTATATTGTTGTTTGTTTTATTTTTGCAGTGTGTTTTAACCTTTTATGCATGTTTAGTAAGTCTGGCACGGTGTTAGTGGTACTTTGGTAACCTTCTGTCAACCTGTTTTCACTTTTTTGTGTGAAATAAACTATTCTTATTCTTAATTGCGTTAACAAGTGGGAAATTATCAAACGGTAGTTCAATTTTAAGGACAGAGTACCCTGAACGGATTGGAGAATTCATTTCAGTGTACGAAAGGCTCAGAAAGAGATTTACTGTCAGGAAACGCAATGTGATCAAGATAGATCGTAGGAATGCCACAAAGTGCAAAAAAATAATATTTAACGTCGACGTATATTATTATTTGTGCACTTTATTGTTTTCCTAAGGTCAGTCTTGACAACATGTGTTTCCTGTATTTAATTTTGATAACATTCAATGTGTTGTAATTTGTGATATCAGACGTAAAATTTGTGAAGTGGTGTTCCCCAGGGTAGCATCTTAGGACCATTGCTTTTTCTTTTAATCTAAAATGTAAGCCTGTTATCAACTGATTCAGTTGTAACGAAATAATCAGGTAACGTTAAATTGGATATCCAAATTTTAGATGAGGCTTCTTATTGGCGCCACTCTCTGAATCTCGTAACTTGGTTAGCCTATTGGCTACTGCCTATCACACCTATGAAGTGTAGTGTCTTTCATAATGGAGCACTAAATAATGAGTTTGAGTGTGCTTTTTCTCCACACACTTATCTCCCCACACAAGTGTGGTTAAAGACCCAGGCGTGTTGCCCACTTTTGATTTAAAGTCTAGCTCGCATTGCAGTAGATATCGACCAATCAGATTTGCTTGGGTAAGAAAATGTTCACGATATCAAGTATTTAGCCAACCTGTTTCCAACAGTCGCGAGTTGTGCCCGATTGGATAGGTTGTAAGTGAGCAAGTTTATTACAGTAAACAATAACAGTACAGTCAGTATCCACCCACAATATCTGATGCCCGTGTGTGGCATGTAGGGCACCATGCAAAAACGTATAAAACATTGAACAAAAAGAAGATGGCGGGTGTGAACAGACACACCTCTGGCTCACTTGCTAATTTTATTTGTTTATTGTTTTTATATTGTGACCAAGACAAGCAATAATTTGCCGAAAATTTAATTCCATGTATTCCTTTTGCTGTTTGTGGGATTTTACTCAATCAGGGAGTGAACATTTTATTATTACCACCTATACGTCGCCTGCAAAGTAAACTTGTTGGAAACAAAAAGAAAAAGTCGCTGCAAAACTTTACAACAAAACTATTGAACCATAAACACAAAACGAGTTATAAAATAATGTGCGGGAACTTAATAGAAAGACAAGGTAAGACAAAGGTAAGACAAAGGCAAGACAAAGTAAGACAAACATAATGGATAAACAAGGTATGAAAAAGTTTAGCTTAAAATCTTGGATAAGTCTGTAGAGCTAGTACGAAGGCCCTGTAGCAACATAAACAAGGATTTTTGGAAAGGGTAAATCTCGAACACTTTATTTCAAGTTGGTGTTGTGGGATATGTCAGCCATGTTTTTGAGGAACGTGTAAGCCATGCTTTTGTAGTTTACAAGTCGAGCAGTTTCAAGGTTTTAATTAGGATACAGACGACTTATCAAGATTTAAAAGTCTGAAATTAAGTATACAGTTATAGCCCTACTTTTGAAACGATGGTCCGCTGATAAGTCGTTTTTGTCCCACTTTTGCTATGACAGATTCGAAAGGAATGAAAGAACGTGCGAGGCCGTTAGGCCGCTGTTGTTTGTTTCAGTCCGAGGAATCTATAAAAAAAAATTGGGCAAAAAAAACCACTCATCATCGGACCATTGTTGCTAAGGTTTCTTATGACCATCAAGGATGCCCCATATATTGAGGCTTCCCCCCTCCCCCCCCCCCAAAAAAAAAATGGCTTGGAATGGAGTGAAGACTTCTCCCCACTGCACATGTTACATGATTTCGTGTCGTTGAATGACTACGACACATCTAGTCCCCTAAACTTCCCCAAAGATACCCAAATTATTCGTTTCGCTTTCAGGTACGACACCGTTTTGTCCTTTCTAAGTTTTTGAGATTCCGCCCCCCCCCCCCCCGCTCTCTCCCATTCTCTTGCCGTCCTTGATGACCGCACTTTCAATACCCTAACACAGCGGTTCCTCACCTTTATTTCAGTATTCCTCCCCTCGAGGACTTTTCTACAGCATTCCTCCCCACCGGGACCAGCGAAAAATCCGACCTCTATTGCTTTTTTTTTATAAAATGTAATTTTTGTCATTCCTGTAATTTTGTAATTTTTTAAAGACATAAATATACTTGAAGATCTTATAATAATGTAATTTTTGAAAAACGGTTGATAGCTGGTCTGGCTGTCATTGGTGACAACTTTGAGATACGTAGATTGAAAATTGGTCATGTTCATCACTGAGATTTATAGTTCGACGCCGGCAATAGCTCGAGCCTTCCCTGCGCGCCTCTGCGATTCGGAAACGATGCCTAACAACAGCAAACTCGTTACGTTTTGTATGCACAACAGTGGTATAGTCTGTTCCACTTTATGTTTGCAAAAAACTGACTGCGTGATTCCACGATTTCTTTCACTAACGAGTGCAAAAACATGTAATTATAGCACTCGTAGACTCTAACAGTAACTGTGGAGAGTCTACAAGTGTGATATCAACACATTTTGCACTTGTAGTGCAAGAAAACGTGGTGTCATTCAGTCAGTTTCCTGCAGACATAATGTAGAATAGACTATGCTACCGTCCAAGTTGCGTACACCAACAGCCACGTTTTGTAGTATACATATCTGCTGAGGATTTTTTTTATTATTATTTCCTTGGCCGTCAAGCAACACTTTAAAATCTGTATCCAAGTGTTTCAGTGGTCACTCACCGTCTGTTTGTGAGGGGGGCCCCGGGGACCCCGAGCAAAGCGAGCAGCAACTGCCCAGTGGTCACCGTCCTCGTCTCCAAACCAAGTGAACGCTGGTTCCAATCCCAAGACTCGCCTAACTGTCATATGGGCTTTAAAAAAAGTATCAGAAATGAATTCCTGCAACTAAGGGTTAATATACTACTTATCTTTACACCCACTTTAAAAGAAAATCCACCAAATCATACCTGAGCTTGCCAACAAAAGAGGATTTCTCAAAAACTGGCGAACTAATTTTAAATTTGCCTAAAGAAGGGACATTTTACTGCTGAAGTTTATCGTTTGAGGTACGCAAACTCTTGTAGAAATAGATCCGTCCCTTTTTTACACGAGTAGGACGAACGAAATCTGCATCGACACTGTTCATGGTTGCAGAGTTAATTACCTAATTATTGTGGTTTCTTTTTATTATTCAAACGTATTAACATGACATTCAGTATTAAAATGACATATTCATGAGACATGAAAAGATTGGAAAGGTGTTTGATTAAATGCATATGTGTGCGTGTTAAATGTGGCCTATGGATGTTTCCTTTTGGCCGTGTCAGCATGGCTGAGTGGTAGTACTCCGGCATTTGGTTTCAAATGTCGTGGGTTCAATTCCCGCTCAGGCAGTCTGACATGTAAGTTCAAAAGGCAACGTAAACGGTTTGCATCTATATTTATTAAGTAGATTTTAAAGCATTGAGTTACACGTAATCTTAAAATAATTCAAAAAAATGTTAAGGCAATAAATTTTAAGCCTCATTTTTACTCACGATAATGAGTTTGGATAATGAGTTTGGATAATGAGTTTGGATAATGAGTTTGGATGAGATTTAATAAGTCGAGGTTTTATTAAATTCCTACACTCGCCTATTGGCTTACTAGAGGAGGTCCGTGCTACGCATGGATGGTATTAGATGGACACTCACCAAAAATGGAAACCCGGCCAATCAGTTATTGCGTTATGGCTAACAAAACGCTGATTTTCGTTCGATTTGCTTACTCAACCAGCGATCCCAAGCCCGACACAGCCCGGACTTCTTTCCGGACCCGGTCTCCAGGCACTGAAGTTTGAATATTCGTATGGGAAAATAAATGAATACGCTTTTGTAGAACAAAGTTGAAACGTTTAGTCCGGCGTTTTGGCAGTTTTTTTTTTCTGGAGAGGCAGAAAGTAAATCGCCGACAATGCCTCATAGGACGACTTTGTTTTTATTTACAGCGGTCTTATTGTTGCCGATCACTGTGCAACATAACAATGATAAGCGTCGTGCACCTATGTTTAAAGCGGTTACTAAAGTGATTGTTAGATTCGTATTGTTGCCGACCGCTTTTCTAGTTTTCTACAACTAGACAGGCCGGGCGACAGGCCGGTTCGTGTGCTGATGGGTCCGGGCTGCTATTGAAGAGTGGCGGCTGTGTTGGTGCCTGCTGCTATCTCCTACTCAGTCTGATGGAGGTGGACTGGTGTCTTTGGTTAGTTGGATAACTACTGAGCCTTTGTGTAGCTGTAATCGTTGGTTGGTGTAAAGTTGGTGTTGGCCGGTGTTGGTTCGGTTGTTAGGTTTACGGTTTAGGATTAAGTTTAGAGTTGAGTGTATGACTAAGGTCCTTAGACTCACGTAAATAAAAATTCAATTCAATTCAATTCTAGTTTTCTAGTTTTGGGTTTGAGGTGTGTGTGTGCTATGCTGTATTTCTGATGCGGGATACGTGGCCTCGGGCCGAATTCTCGCTTAAATCAAATCAAATCAAATCTAGTTTACGCCAAGGCCCAAATAAAACCAATCAATCAATCTAGTTCACGCTGTGGTAACCTTTGATACCTTTATTACCTTTGTGACCTCTGTTACCTTTGTCATCTTGGTTAGTGTTTAAGTTAGTTTACAATTGAGCGAACGGTTTTGTAGACCATGCACTTAGGCTCGTTAATAAATCAAATCAAATCAAATCAAGGTGGCAGTAATGGTTTGAGTCTCTCTTAAAAGTGCCGAATAAGTAAGTAGTCTTGAGTTCAACGATCTTAACTATGTAGATTTCAAGAATACTTTTCATTCGTAGCATTTAGTCACTGAAACCTTAAAAAAAATATTCTGAAATGTTGCAAATAAACATACACCACGCCAATGTGGTCAACTTCAAGTTCATAAGTTCGCAGCTCGTTATGGCGATAATATTTTACACCTCTTTTTCCCAGATCCTGCCGCTTTTAGTTTCAAGCCCCCGATTTATGTGTTTCTTTCAGGAACCGCCACCATCAAGCGTTGCTCTCCTTGTTGATTTGCGAATCCCACGTTATCTCTATGGAGATTCGTGCTGCTGATTCGTGAGGATGCACAATTCAAGTTGTTTTCTTAAGGCGATTGCAATCACGCTACTCGACGGCCCGTTTAATTCTCGCCACCAACATAATTAAAATCAATTACCGTAAAGCGGCGTTCACTTCTCTCCTCCAATGGATGTGATTTATTGTGCCAGCCTGCAGGCAAGGTCTTGTGACGTCATTTCTTCAAGGGTCACGCGTGTTCGCATCCTTTGCTGTCCCGCCGCCACTGACTTTCATTTCCCACCTCGCCATCTACAATGCGTCGCAATAGTGGCCAGCTACTCGGCCAAAATTGTAAAATTGTACGGCCGTTGTGAATTGGTCCGATTGTCAGGTCGCATTGTTTTTTAGCTTAATACAGCTTCAAATGCTGTGCTGTCAGCTGTTGCAAGGGACCACGTCGGTAGTGGGGGGGGGGGGGGATTGAGGCTTAATGGCGCGTCGACAACTTGGTCATTAGCGCCAACCTCAGTCACAGTGCAGTGGTCCGGGTTGCCACTGCACCACACATTACAGAGATGTTATTCAAACCCCTAATCTAAATCTTGTCATACATCTGTACCTCCTGCAAAAATTGAAAAACACCGGACAGGAGGACAGACTTATCGCCCAACTGACGCGCAATGTCATGCGGAAGATGGAACCGAAGACGAACACCATCAAGATGGCGACAATCAATCGTTGCCTCATTTCCCTACGTCTGAAGACTTTTGACCTCAATTATTAAGAAATCGAGAATCCACAAGCAACAAGTCCACAAGCAACAAGCAACAGGGTTCGTTGCAGGCAGCATGATTGGTTCCGGGGCTTCGCAACGCATCGGCAGGTTGGACCTGGCAAAAGAAACTCCTGTCTTTTGGACTTGGTTATTGGTCCCCTTTCCCTGCAACAACCATATATTCAAATCATTGGCTTTTACAGATGTCTGCACTACAACTGATTGTTTAAATTCGATGTATTTTCCGTTCCCATTCTTGTAACAATACTTGATGCATCTCATATGCTCATGCCAATTGTTACCTGCCCTTAACGACCAACTTATAGGGTTCGTTACTAAGTGAAGCCTTTTCTGGCATTCAAACCATCAACCCCAACCATTCCTTATGTAAACCATTTTAGGCCTACTTATTTAGAAACCCCCCCCCGCTTTTAACTTACAGGCCCAATTAGCTTACTTATTTAGGGATTACTAAGTCAGAACTCGACACCAAACCTTGTAAGCCGTACCAATTGGCGAGCAAGCAAACCAATATCAATTAAACCTGGACCAAAATGGCAGAAAGGTAATTCTCGACCCAGTCTCATCCTTAACAAAAGTTAGTCCAGTGTGTCAACCTTCTAATTACTATCATCCGTTGGTGCACCCTTTGCTTCCTTCGTGGGACTTTTCACCCGTGGGTTACAACAATTCTGTTTTGATTAATCTTTGATTGCGTCGCGTGTGCGTTTTCGTTGTTACGCGGACCTCAACAATTGTAACAACCCACGCTCGACTGACGGAGGCTTGGCTTTTTAGAATTTACAATATTGTCTGTGCTTACGCTTCATTCCCTACCAACAAGTGGGATGTGGAGGATGTGACCATAGAGATTAAGGCGCTATGCAAGTGATCTGGGGGCGAACTGTGGGTAGCCGGTTCGAATCCGGGTCATGCCACTCCGACGAAACGTGAGTGCATAAAGGTGGCTTACTGAACTACGTGATTTCTAGTGTATAACTTTCGCTAATGGCTAATTTTCAATTTTCCTTAAGTTACCTTTAAGCTTGTGTTTAGAAACTGTTGCAAACTGAACGCTAGTGTTATTTTAAATGCATTTGACGTTTGCAACGATAAATAAACGTCTCAAAGGTTTCTTCTGAGGCCACGCTATTGTAAAAGGCTTTTATGCGTTTTACAGTTAAAAGCGTCTAAAATGTTTCCTAGGTGACTCTAATATGTGTCTGTTTTAAAACACTTGACGTTCACGTGTACATGCCTTTACACGTTGACCAGCGTGCATGTTTATCAACAGACGAACCCCAATGGAACGATCTTTGATAAAATGTTAAGTGCATCTTTTAATTCAATGTAGAAGATGACCTCTGCATATATGTTTGGTTTTGCTGAACGCCAGGTACCTCGTCTTCTCTCTCCCCCTCCCCTCCCCCGGTTGGGGCCGTGCGGTTCTTGTTAGTAATGATGGTGGGACCATCGCAAATTATGTTTGTCCGACGGAGTCTGAACCGAATTGAAGGAAGCTACAGTGTGTGTATAATAAAGAAACACAAATCATATTGCTTGCCTCCAAACCCCCCGGCCACGCAAGCACGTGCCATGCATGACATGAATAGCAAAAGGAAAGATTCCTGTCATGAGTATATGAATATGACGGAGTGGGGATGATTTTCATTCCCAACAAGCAGCAAATACTTTTGAATTGGACTTCTCTTGAAACATGTTTGTTAAGGGAATGGATACCCGCTTGGGACTTGTTCATCTGAGCCACTAGATATCAAAACTACAAGAGATCATTGGCCTACATAACCTTTTTTTTTTGGAGGGGGGAGGGAACATCCAGGGTAAAAAAAAAAAATTTTAAAAACAAGCCGAGAGAGAATATCCTTGGGGAAAAACCGATTTTCTTCGAAACTTTATTTTTTATTTTTGATGAAGCTTAATATTGCGTAAAACAAGAAAAACCTCGTACAATAACAATAAATTGGTCATACGTTTCCTAGCAGGGGCATACAGATGAGCGTCAAAATTGGCCTCTTCCTCTCCCGAGAAAAAGAAAACAAAATTTTGCCGGCCCCTCTGGACGTGCCGGCTGAAAATTGTTTCTTTTGCCTAGGAAAATATACATTACCTGTGGATTTTGGCATTCTTTCCTCGAAGTGTTGTGTTTCCCAGGATATTTTCTGGTTGCTTGTAGCCGCCAGCTCGATAACCCGACTGCCCATGCGCAGGCGCATCCCTCTCTCTATAAAAGCGCATCAGCACGAAAGGCAAGCATTATTTTTCCTCTCGATATTGTCAAGGCGGTGACTCAAGAGGGGAGGTAGGGTTGGGTGATGTATGTTTTCCTAGGGAAAAGAAACAATTTTCAGCCGGCCCGTCGTGAGGGGCCGGAAAAATTTTGTTTCTGATTGCTGGTTGAAATATGCATTGCCTGTGAATTTTCGCATTCACACACGGACCTTGCCAAAGTTAGGTGGTGGTCACTGCCTTGATGGGTACC
>JAHWFP010000801.1:0-13523 GCA_023313725.1 Lithobius niger | reverse complement strand
AAAACATCCACATGAAAACAACACGACACACTGAAACTACCACATTATTAAATAATTCCCCAAAGAAATAACTCAAACCAACAAAAACAAACGTACACGTAGGCCGCCATGTTGAAATTCGTCCCACGTGACCCGCTCTCCACCAATCACAAAGAGCGGTTCGCCTTTGAAAATTCGCGCGGCGCGATCAGTGGCCCAACGACTCGATTCAAGTCGAGGTTGCCAAAGGGAGGAGGAGGGAGGAATGGGGAGGGGGAGTCGGGGTCGCAAATCACTCACCCTGATGCGTCCGACGTAGCGTCACCCGTGGAACCGGAATTTTCAGGAGCGGATTTGGACGACGGTACACGCTCATCTTTCTCATCGTCGCTCATCTTTATACCACCTGAAATTTAAAAAATAAATAAATAAAAAATAAAACGTGAAATTTAAAATAACGACGCGGAGGTCAGTCTTCCCGCCATTTCGGAGACGCGTATCAAGGGGTGGGGGGGGGGGGTGAATGGCGTGGGTTGACTAAAAACGCACGCCATCACCTACATCGATTCAAAAACGACCCCCAAAACGGTGCTAAAACAAGGAAATGACATTTTCAAAACACCCCATTTAAGAGAACGGATCCCAATCGGTCTTTTAAAAAACAAAAATCCACAAATCCACGCGGGTTTCAAAGTCAACGGGTGCCGATTTTGAAGGCCTCTTCACCATGCACCTCATCTCTCCAGAGCACCCGGTTAGGCCTACGGCACAAGAGAGCGGGTTCACCCATCTCGGTATTTTAAATAGAAATACGTCTCTTCTTACGGCTAAGTCGGATTTGTATACTTGCCGGACCCGGTCCCCGGGTTTTAGGGTTGCGAAACAGGCGATCGGACGGTTAAAAAAGGTAAAAAGAGACAAAATCCCAACAAAGATCCATATGTCGCACCTACCCAAGGTTGCATCCGCTTCCACCAGAGGGCGAACGAGGAAGCCGGGTCGCAGAGAATTGTGGGTGGAGTCAACAAATGAACATCTTCGTGCTTCTATTGTGCGAGGTATTCGAACTATAGTTAGCGCTACGTAAAGCTAGAATAATCCTGTTCGACACGCCAGAAATTACTAATTAATCCCCCAACAAAATTATTAAATATTTATTTTAGTAAATTATAGGTTAGATCTGGTTAATTGTTTTTTTTTAATATGTTTTATCTTTTCAGCGTTAGGACTGTGTCTCGTTTTAAGTAGTGCTAACTAAAATATTCCCGCTGGCCGAGACTTGTCGACTGCAGATCAAACCGATCAATCGTTTTCATATGAATAAAATTCTAATTTTCTGTAAATTGGAGTAGAAATCTTGCAGTGAGGAACCCGTAATTTTTTCTTCCCGGGAAAGGGGGCAAGAAAATAGGGGGACTTGGATTTGTGGGACCATCTGGAGGGGAGGATCATATAATTTTTTAGGCCCGTCAAAGGTCAAAGAGGGAAGGGGAACAAAAAATTACAATTAACAAACTAGGAAAAAGTCATTTTTGGACCGCAAAAGTACCTCTTTCAATAGTCACAATTTCTAATATGCCGTGGTTTCTGGTGAGTTGGGGGGGGGGGGGGGAAGAACCCCTATCACATAAATTTTATAATAGGTAAAGTTTTTGTACCGGGGTGTTTTTCATGTTTTGCTCGTGTTGACTAGGGTGTAGTGGAAAAAAACTTTTTCGGAATTCTGAATAGCTAGGGTTTGGAAAAACTCTCCTTTTAGCATCACTATCGCCAAGAATAACCCTATAAATTCAAACCCTATAAATTCTTGCTATCGCACATAACAAAATTCTTCACTATGAGGTGATGCCTTTAGGTGCCACCAGAGGCTTCAAGTTTAGCATTGATTAACATAGGCGGAAACGCAAAAATATGAAAAATATTATTTGGCAGGTTTAAAATTTAATTTTATCATTATCTCGTTTCATGATCACGAGAAAAATCTAAAACATGCCAGATTCACACAGAATTAAATTTTTGTTAAAATATCTGGGTATAGTTTGACATTGAAAATAGCAAAACTATACCCAATTTTTTTTAACAAAAATGAAATTCTTTGCGAATCTGGCATGTTTGTAGGTGGTTTTCGAGCACATGAAACGAGATAATGTTAAAATTGAAATTTAAACTTGCCAAATAATAGTTTTTCATTTTTTAGCTATTTTGCCTATGTTAAACAATGCTAAACTTGAAGCCCCTGGTGGCACTGCAAGACATCACCTCAGAGTGATGAAATTTTTTATGTGTGATAGTGGTGATAAAAGGCAACTTTTCCACACCCTAGCTATTCAGAATTCCGAAAAAAGTTTTTTTCACTCCAAGAGTGCTGACTGGAACTACCTTAGTAGTGCCAATATGCATCCCTTAAATCAAAAGTTATTTTATAATCATGAATCATGAATCTCGATCTAAAGGAAGTTTAAAAAGCTTTCAATGTTCAATGTTTTCAAGAACGTACTTGAAGTCATGGATCATTTTCCACACTGTTGGAAAACTGTCTATGCAAAATCATACTATTCTTTAAGTAGTTCAGAGAAAATCATCTACACCAACTTGAAAAGGCATAAGAAAAGTTTACGTTTTGCTTTGGGGAGGGGGGCGGAGAAGTCAAAATATTTTTGGACCTGGGGGAAGCAGGGGTGTACTGGCCATACGGGAAAACGGGAGGTTTGCTCTGAGGACTTGTCGGGGGGGTCTATTGAACTTTTTTCATATGATGACTGATTTACACAAAATGCAACAAGAGAAGCCCTACGTTAACCATTTCCCAGGGCTAAATTGCCCTCCCAGTATGCCGGGGGGGGGGGGGGGTTTTTTTTTTTATTTTTTTAGGGGGGAGGTTATTGAAAACTTGGGGGTCACATTTTCAATCCCCTTCCACCCCCCCCCCCCTCCGTCAAACCTAGACATAAATAATGACCGTTTCCTAAGATACAAGCTTATTTCCACAAATTAATTAGATAATTTTCCGACACTGATTTTGTGATTATCCAAATAAATTCCTGAATTATAATTTAATAATAATAACAGCAGAAGCTTATACTATAAATGCTGGTACGGTGGAGTACCCACCGTATTCTCTAGACATTCTTATGAAAACGTTTCATGCGCTAAGAAAAAACCCATGTGTGCACTCCTGAGAACCACATAATTAACTGTTAGCTGCCTTAGGCTGTGTTGGAAACCATTCCGCCCCCCCCCCTCGCCTGGGTCACCATCTGCCCCAGTTAGTCCTGCTTCACAAAAAATCGAACCTCTACATGGCATGCTCTTTCACTCTCCTCACCCACGACACGTAATCTTCCGTAAGTCCCATTGTTCCCCAAGAAACATGTATCCCAATTTCTTCCCATTAAAAAACCACCTACATCTCCACACCCCTCCCCAGGCAAAATACACTCCTAACAACACTTCCAGTCCTTCCGTCTTATCTTCCAAGATCCCAATAACCAAACACAAGAACTGGTGGTGTGTAGACTTCATCCCCTCCCCCTTTCCATACCCCAATAAAACCCCTTCCCGTATCAACAATCCTCTTTTCCAACACCCTCAAATATATCAGGAACTACAATGGGCAGCCTCACCCACTCCTGTAATCCACCCACTCTTAATCCACTCCCTTCCAAGAGGCAATAAACTTCCCCACCCCTAATAAATCCTCCTTACCAGCCGGACTAACCCCTCTTCCATCCCCACAGCACTGAGCTTTCTCCACAAAAGCTCACACCTCATCATAAGCTTTAGCAACATCCAAAAACGTCATCGACAGACTCCTCCAGTCTTTCTTCGCCTCGATAGCTTGAGAAACCACAACAGGTCCCTTCCTAAACCCATTATGGCCTTCCCTAAGCGCTTCCTAATCTCAGTTCCTTCTGAAGTCTACTCGTCAATATTCTCATAAAAGCCTTATCGACCACACTTGTAGTGGCCACCAGCCTATAATTTTCCAACTTCCTCACTCCTTCCCCCTCCCCTTAAACTCCAAATGAATCCTCACCCTCTTTTAGTTCTCCGTGACGCTGCTAAGACTCCCGTTCATTTTTTTGAAAGTTTCCTCTTTCCCTTAACCTCTGTTCCCTTCAAAAGCTCACTCACAAACCCATCCTCCCTGCTGCCTTCCCCTTCCATGAAAAAGCAGTGGCCTCCTCAAACTACTCCACCGGAATAGATTGAACCAGCCTATCATCTGACTCTTCCTTTACTTTCCAAACCCAGTCAGTCGAGGATTTCCTCGTACAACCATCTTCACCTCCCTGTCCCCTCTGAGTCCACTTCACCCCATTCCCCCTAGTAGTAACCCTATATATCTTCACAATATTCAAAACTTTTTCCCAGATTCCTTTCCTTGCTTCTCCATTTTCCTCATCAACTTTTGATTGTACTCCTTAATTCTCCACACAACCAACTCAATCGCCTCTTTTTTCCAAGCCAAAAATATTCTTTCCACCTGTTCTCCCTCACACCTACTCGCTGCTTACCCAATCCTTTCCTGCCCCCATTCTACCCTCAATATTCCCAATCACCCAAAGATGCTCCCTCCCCTCTCCTACCCATTATCTCCATTTGTCCCAACTCGTAAACAGGTCCCTATTCCCCCGCCTACCTTTTTCGCCGCTCGTATTCCTCCGCACCCATATCTACCCTTTCCAATCTGGTTAGCTCCTCCTCACCTCCCAGATGGGACTCCGCAACAGCCAAATTACGTAGGTTAGTCGCCCGATTGCTTCTCCGTAATGCTGCTGCAAGGATCTCAGAGACCAGAATGTTGCTGTGGAAAGCATAGAACGTAGAGATGACCCTTAGCTCATGAGCTGTGGTCCTGATGTTGTTGTTGATGCAGTTGACATGCAGAGCTTCATAGGGACTTACGATGACCGTCTCGATCCAAGTTGCGATCTTCCAGATGGAGGTCTTGCCGAAATCTCTGTTGAAGGGGACAAAAAGCTGATTGCAGCAATTGCGAAGTTCATTGTTGTCCGTCCTCTGTATATAGAAGCGTAGAACCTGTACAGGACAGGGGAGGCATTCAGGTTCGCCACCAATCATCTTGGAGAGAGCTGGAATTATGATTGGTTGGAACGGTTTGCAAGGCTTTTGACCCTTGCTTGCACCTTGAAGATGGGGTTGAAAGCTAAACCATAAACTAGATCGTTGATCCCTTGAGGCCTTCCTTGAAAAGACCAGTGAAGAAAATCATGAGCTCGTGCAAACGGAGTTCGACTGGATTGACTTTCCTCAAGTTACACCAACGAAACCACCTCTTCCAGTGGCTGTCGTAAATTTTGATGGTGGATCCTCTGATGGTTTTACTAGCGATGCTGGTGGCTTGTTCTTCAAGAATTCCTGCCGCCTTGATGAGTCCGACGATAGTAGCCACCCGTGTAGGTGCAGAGCGCCAAAGCGTGGATAAAACTGGGTTCCTTTCGTTGCGACAGGTGATCTGGAATATCTAGCGGACTTCCAGGGTGGCCGATGAGAAGACTCAAAAGTTGAGGGAACCATGTTGCTTTGAGGTTCGATGCGGAATTGAGAGTGACATCATTCAAGGGTGCGCATCCATAACACATTTTTCAGCGGCGGCAAAGCTACATTTTTTTGCACATCGGCGGTGACATATATTGGCATGCTGATATTCGGAAGGCAGTGGACATGTTTAGGCAGAAGTGGCTGCGGATACAAACCTGAATATTCTTTTCTTTGTTGAAAAACATTTTCTATTTGCAATCACTTCGGATCACAATGTTTAAGAATTTTTATTGTTTGTAAAGACAAACATGACTGAAGATAATTCGGGTTCTTGGTTCGGGGATTATTAGTTCCATTTTAAATTTTGTAAGGGCTTGTGCATTGTTGTCGTATTTTCTTATACACCCAAAACCAAAACTGGTGTAAGAGAAGTAGCATTTTCCAAAAAGGTTGGTCTTTGAAAGTAGAGGTATTATTCAACCAGGGAAAGACCACTAAGTTTAACCATATTGAGCAGAAAATTCGGCACATCACAGGTTTTTTTTTCTCTCTTTGCGCTAGGATTGATCACAATGAGCTACACATATGACGGATTGCATACATTTCAATGTCGGAGTCATACAATTGCACAGTTCTAAGTCAATTAATTTATAGATAAAAGCCATTAAGTGCTAGTGTGCATAACTTGCACGTAATGGCTTTTATCTATGCATTAATTACTAAAGTGCTTATAACATTGTTACTTCTTGACAGTTCTAAGTCAACACGTTTCAGCAGTTTAAGAAAGTAGTCGTACAAAGAAATTAAAGCAGGGTGTAAACATCAAGTGTGCTTATTTATATGGTTAGCCTTGGCAGCCTTTCCTTGGCGAAAAACCCGTCTGTAGGATACTGGACTTCACTGCAGTCTCTGTTTGCTACGATGAGTGTTTCTATTTATTTACCATAGAAATATTTAAATGTCAGTGCGTGGAGACCATGTCTGGGTCGATGTAACTAAACCAAAGTAAAAAATGGGGCAGGTTATATAATCAGTATCAGAATGTATTCGAGCGTAGAGAGACTACGCGGAATATCCATCATAGCATACTGGGTTTTACTGCAGTCCCCGTATGCCATGCTGGGTGTTTCTATTTATTTCTCATGGTAATGTTCAAATGTCAATGCATGAAGACATGGTCGGGGTCTGTTTGTGGGTCAGGGTCTGGACGAAGTATGGTTCTGGGTCAGGTTTGGGCCGCCATTCATATGTTAGATTTTAAACATTGGTTCAAGCGCAGAAGATTGTTTTTGGTATGGAATGTCTGGCAGAAGCATAGCAGATGCAAGAAGACGTTTTCTAAGGCAGGGCGACTTAAGGGGATGAGAAAACGAAGCAAGCAGAATGTACTCGAGCGTAATGAGACGACACAGAATGAGCGAGGAAAGCGAGCAACTCTGCTAGTACGATTTAAACCAAACCAATATTTTAAAACAAAAACCATTCAAGTTTGAGCCATTGACAGTGCATGATATCGAAAAAATGAGCCAAATTGACACTTGATAAATTGACAGCTTGAAAACTTAGCGCATTGCTATTTTTTTTAACTTAAATGATTCGGCAATGCCTTATTTTTTTCGAATAAGCATATGCAGTGACCTTTATCATAAAAATGTGCAATATCTTTTGGTTTGAATTATGTATAATCAATTCACAATTCATTTTCATAATTCTAGTCCTGTGTAGCCATGATTAGTACAGTCCATCTAAACAAAAATATTGTGCGTGACAACTACGATCATTAAAGGGTTAGTTTTTAATCACTGGTATTCTCCTTTCTAGTAATGGGGTGAACCAACGCCTTCGCGCCGCAAAGGATACGATCTCGGTATAATTATTCGTTTGAACGCTCATACGCACAAAATAACAAAATAGTAATTACACAAAATCACTAAAATAAGCCGACGCAGGAGTTGAAGCAGGTAAGGGACTTTTAACATTTAAACGAATCTAACCGATTTCCTCTGTCGCCATTTGTAAGATACTAGGCCTGGTGGCCGATTAAGCCTATAGCTGCAGTGAATACTATTGCATGAGTTACGGTGGGGAAGTGACAACGTTTATTGAACAGCAAATGGGGGGGTCAGGTGGACCCGCTGTACTCAGACCCGGCCACTCATGGGGCCCCGCACGGCCTAAAACTTTTCTTTCGCAATTGTGAGTTTTGCTGGGACTGATGCATTCGATATGTGCGTATTGTGAATTGTTTTAATACTCCCAACAAACAACAACTCCAATGTAACGTCAACGAACACGGAGCAGGAGCACTGTAGTACAAGCCTATCAGCTTGTTACGCAGGGACGCCTTCACATGTAAGCAGCCCGGATTAATGAATGAATCAACCCATTGAGCGCAATTGCGGCCGACGAATATTGTAACATATATAGCGTAACCTTTTTACGATTTCAGTCGAGGAAGGGTTAGAACTAGGGCGATATCTGATCGCCTTCGAACCTCTAAAACTTTCGTTCTTGATTAACGAAAACATTCTTGCCAAATGCTTTCTTGAGAAATGGTGGGAGCTGGTTTAGTTAGTAGCAAGCCCCTAACTTTGATGTGGAGGCCCTGTATACATGATGTATGGTCACATGCAATGGTTAGTCTATTTACTATGAACAGGGTAGTCAGACGCTCCATGGAACATTCATGGATGACGTCACTAAGAGCATTAGTGAATGACGTGATGTGGCATTGTGGTGCACACACCGCATTAGTTTTCTCACTTTCCGGAGTTGATGCTGGTCACTGGGCCCAACGCCAAAATTGTTTCGTCCAAACCGGAAAGATTTTCGCATTTTAACATCACACTTTATAATTTTTTATGCTAGTATCTTATAATTTTCCTTTGGCGGTCTATTGGCATAAATAATTTTAATTTTTACCACATTATAGTCTTTTAGATTTTTGATCTCATGGTAATTATTAGCAAACGATTAAAAATTAGTACATGCATACACACAGATGAAACGTCATGCTTATTGTAAGATAAATATTAGCAGGATGTAATTAAAAAATTACTCCCCAATGTTCAACAGAAAATCTCCACATTTTAAAATTGATTTTTAGAAATGGAACTAACGAGAAGTAAATTGGCCTTTGGGACCAAACTTGATGTGGAGGATCGAGATAAATGGCATTGGGAGGAATGTACCTTCAAAGCAAATTCGTGTTTCTGAAGCTACTTACTGGGTTGCACAAGACCAAATTGCAGTATCTCTATCAGCATGTGTATTTGTTGCTAAATACGATTCGATACAAACACAAACGTGAATATCACTCACTCCCTACAAAATACATCTACCTTGTAAGGAACTTAAACACATTTTATTTTGTTGTGAAATCGGGGCAGGGGTGGTCCAATTCTATTTCAACTTTCTTACTGGTTCAAATCAAAGGTACAAGCGAGGCTCCTGATTCCCTCAAAAACTGAATTAAACGGAATCTGAGTCAATAGGTACATTGTTTGAAATTATTCAGTGTTTTACACATCATTATTTGTCTCAATGTAATTTTTCCCATTTCGAAACACATGGTCAGAACACAACAACATGATTCCTATTCATTATCTGTACGTTGCAGTTAGCGCTCCTTATCCAACGACGAGTATCAACATTAAAAAAATGCAGCCCACCATTTTCTGTCACTGCAATTAAAATGGGTTTCCCTTTTACAACGGTCGATTTTAATCCTAACGTGCCTTGTTTTACATCATCATCGTTGGTAATTGTATCCCATGTTTTGGCAGGGTCGTTGAACACAAAAAATCTATTTCGACCATTCCTATCTGCTACAGTACAGTATAATTTGTTGTTACACATGGTAGCTTCACACCGATCCAGTTCCTCAGGCATGAGAAGGAATAGTGCCCATTCATCAGTTTCAGGGTTATAAACTTGGACAAGATTCCGGTTTTTATAACATTCGCCACCATCAGCTTCAACAGAGTCATCAACACCATAGGGCTCGTCATAGTAATCAGCATCGTAAGCTTCGTCGTCGTGAACCGGGACATACCGAAACGGAGATTTGGTTTGGTTGTAAGAATCAAGCATGCACACATACTTTGCAATTGGGAATACTTGAGGAACGGAACTGCGAAATTGAGGCTGGGCAATTGTTTCACACAATTCTGTTAAAGGGTTGTAGCGTTGCACCTCTTTCACATTATTTGTTTCTGACCACCCGTTAAAAACGTAAATAAACCCTTGCAGCACTCCAAGACCAGCATTACAAACAGGAAACTTAAGTTTTTTACAAGAGTGAACCGCATTAGTTTCAGGGCAGAACTGGATAATTCCGTCAGTTGGGTGCTCCCCTCCAAAGACGTATACCTGTTTTTCGAACCAAATAAAAGACATGCCGGTTTCCAGAGGAAATGGCAATACTTCGGCAGAAGACCATTGGTCTCGCAAAACATCATATACTGTAAATACATGGTTTACTACGTCACCAGTTTCGGTTTTGCCAAACACTAAAATCTTCGGTTCATCAGTTTTCTCATAGTTCTTGGAACTCTTTGAAGTTCTTGAAGCAGCTTCTGCTGTCAGCAGAGTGAATAGCTCAGAGTTCTTTATAATTTTCACTTGAACTAGGTCTGAGAGGCAACCCGACGTGATGAGCTGAAGATCGAGTGTATTTATAATTGCCAGTAGAGTTTCTTCCCTTTCTTCACAAAGGTCGTCACATTCTGCCCATTTTAGTACACTTTTAATAATAGCATCCACAGTAATTTCACATGGATTAAGTAATTCAACAATGCTTTTTAACTGATGTCCACTAAGCTTCAAAAACGCTTCACTCTCAGCTACTTCCTTAAAGTTATGAACCACGAATTTGATAACGTCATTTACCATTTCTTCGTGTTCATAAAGTTCAGCAATATCGTAGATTTCTATGAAATTGCTGTGAGTGAGGCCTACTACCAAGTTCTCACAAGACCAGTCAATTAATGCCTTTATTTGCAATAAGTGTGCTGCTGCGAGAGTTTTGATCAACAAAGGGACATTCTCACATGTCATAAACCGGAATTCGTCTCCACCATCATAAAGATACGGAAGAATAAATTCTTCCATCTCTTCAGCTCCAATGGTTGGGAATTTAATCCTTCCGCTCTTACTTTCTTCCCATTCTGATGAAAACATTTTCTGGAAGTATGGACAGTCGATGGCTAGGACTACTTTGTGAGCAGGAAGCTCCGTTTCATCTTCACCGCAGATCAGAGTGACATCTACCAGAAAACCCTCTTTCCTTGCAGAATTCAACTTATCACCGAATGATGGCTTTAAACAATCTGAAATCAACTGAAAAAAAAAACGAAAGAAAATTATATTAAGTATAAAGTAACTATTTGCTACATATTTGAAAATTCAATGAAATTATTGGATCCAATTTGTAAGAGAAGTCCCTTTGGTCTTTCTCAATTGCACCCCTCAGACACATGAAACCATAATGGCATTCTGTAGAGAAGAGTTCGTTCTTCTGTTCACTACAAGCTGTTGACTACACACTACATTTGGCTGTAAAGCACAATTCTAACTTTCATACCCTGCTAAAAGCCTTTAAGTAGCTAAGGAATTGTTCAGGTTCATGACGGCCCCCTATATCTGACAGTAAATGTTATGGGGATTACGTCAGGTTCTCTTTTGTAAATTGTGTAAGCAAGAAACCTATGCTTAACACACAAATTAACCTGAAGCCAGTATTTGATATGTGCCCAGTAGTGTGACTTCTTGGTTTTCTTACTGGTGGTTGTAGCAGATCATGGAGGAAAGCATGATCCCATAGCAGATGGTCCCATAGCATGTTATGCTGGCTGCCGCTACTTAGCGTATTTCAAATTCAGTGGTTGCATTGTTCTTGCACCACAATTAGTCATTAGGGTAATCATCGAAATGTGAGTTTGGGGCAATACGGTTTAACATGTTGGCCTACACCCAAAGGAGGGGGAAGGGACTAAATTCAGACCATCTTTTAGGTATTAGATAAGATGACGTACCGTAATTCAGCATTACGTGGCATTTATTTAGCAATAGATTTCATCAGCGATAGAAGAAATTGCATTAAGGTTTCACCGGTGTGATGGGTCCCTCCTTGAGTGTAAGAGGGGAATCCAGCACGATGGCAGGAATTTAGATTTTGGATATAGTCAAGTAACTAGGGCCGTCACAGTTCCACTGTCAACAAATGGAGCGGGCTCCGCTTTCTTTGCTGTTTGGCTGTGGATTGGATCGGATCGGATTTGCCTTGCAATTCCTAAACAATAAGAGACAGCTGCTTGGGGTTTGGGCCAGTGGAAAGGTGGTGAAAAAACCGTGAAAATGATGTATTCAAACGTCCAACTCGGTCGACGAAAAGTGAAAGTATCTTGAATTTGGTTTATTACCGCCTAACAACGCCTGGTTATCATCAACTATCAATCTTTTAACACTTAAGGGACTGGACATTCTAACAGGAAAAAACCACTGGGGACTGACGAAAAAAGGCCATTTTGGAAAATTCACCAAAGATAAACAAAATATGCAAAACGAATGCAGTTTTTTTTTTAATCAACCGTGGTAGTACGACCTTTCCATTCAACGAAATCAATTGTATGTGGCTATTTTGCAGATTATGCAAATTAAAATCAATCATACCCCTTTTTTTTGAAAAAAAAAAGTTGCTGTTAGAAGAACATGGCGCCATTTTTGCAATTCGATTTGGCCGCATTTGGAATCTAAGCATTTCGTACTTTTAGTGTCAAAAGTTGCCACCAGATGGCAGCACCAATCAAGGCCAAGAGTCATAGCTTCGAAAGCAACCTAAAACGAAGCCCGTAGTAGTACGGGCTGATTTCACTGCATAGTTGAAAGTCTGCCCGTATTAATGCGGGCATAGTCCTGTAAGTGAGTTTCACATGCCCGTATTATTACGGGCATAGTCCCTTGAGTGATCGGATGCCTTGAACAATTAGAAACGGCTTCACGTCTCGTTGCTGTTTTGATTTTGGCTCTTGCTATTGGTCCATTTTGTCACCCTGATGGTTCCTCAACCCCATGTCCGATTCCGGATTTATTTTTGGTAAACCTTGTCCGAACTCCCGTGCTACTGCATGCAACGTTAGGTTTGGATAGTCCTTGTGGTTTTTGCGTGATACCCGGTCTAAGATTACATTGGAGTGTTTTCATAGTGGACAATTAAGTGTCACACAATTTTCAGGTTTCGCTAAATGCACATGCAAAACTTACAGAACAAAATTTACAAATTTTATATTACACTATAAATGATGAAAATAAAACCACTATTCAGTAAATCAAGAAAAAGTTAGCTTATTCACCATTACTAGACTATGAAACTTGCAGTTATAAAGACTCGCTACGCTACGCTCCAACTAACCACTCTTAATTTGATGTCTCTGTGAATCGATCTAAAGTCAGCCTAAATTGTTTTATTTTTAATGGACTTGAAGCCGAGCTTTCACCTGGATGTGGCAAAATTCCATTGGCCTGTCGAGCCATGGAAATTACTAGAAGCTAAAGTTGTAAGACACTAGCCAGTGTCTATTCCCACCCCAGTTATATAGTGTTGCCCCCTGGCTGCTAGCTGGTTTTTAATCGTTCAAGATGAAATACCTTTAAAAGAGTTACTACAGATCTAGACAAAATATATTCAAATATTATTAACCATTAAGAATTAGGATTAGGATGGGGTAGTATGGACTCATGATGAATACCGCGGAGAGCACTAATGCTCACAGACAGGGCGAGGTCGCACATTCACAAAGAGGGATTTCTGTCACTTCCGATGATTAGGGGTGGGGTTGTCCACTAGGGTGGGGAGGGGAGGGGGAAGTTACGTGATGTTGAGGGAGGTGGGATGAAAGGGGGTCGACTTGATCTTGATGACCTTGACCTGTGACCTTGACCTTGGTCGGTCGCATTCTGAAAGGTGGTGGAGTCAAAGAGGCATTGACCCGCAACCTTGACCTTGGTGACATTGAGTCATAACCTTGACCTTGGTGACA
>JAHWFP010000788.1:0-21525 GCA_023313725.1 Lithobius niger | reverse complement strand
TCCAGCAGCAAAAATCATGTAACGCAATATTTTACTGTAAATACCACCACATATCTCACTCTTGATACCACGTAAACAAACGTAGACTTTACAAAATAGTGTTCGGAATTGAACTTGATCTCGTAGCACACTCTATGATGTAAATTCTAGAATACATCATAAATTCTGCAGTCTGAATTGATGTCATCGATCCATCCATTTCATGTTGTCAGTTGATCAGAATTGGACTTGGTCACACATCGTCCCCTACACTGTAAATTCTAGAAATTTAATGCCTTAATACACGAAATATTACTAAATTAAGTTATAAATGCAATGAACTTTACGTTAAATTGTACTTGATCACCAGTCATTCTCGATCCTGTAAATTCTATATAATTATGCTCCAAGTTCAACGAAAAAGCATTATAATTGAAGTCGGTTACATACCGTCCACAACACTAAAATTCAATAAAATTACGTTGTAAATTCTACAAAAGAAAGGTTGAAAACTGTTAATTTCTACAAATTAATATTCTGGATTCTACTTAGCGTGAATTGGGTGTCTGACGCTCATCGCTCATCATTGTAACTTTTACGTGACATGATCGATGATGGTGACGAAAAGAAAAGACGTGACGATCGTGAAAACATCATGAAGTCCTCCACTTTCAAAGTTAATCCAGTCATGCGAAGATTCCCCCCACACTTCTATCCCCACTACCACTTCTACACCCCACACCCTAATTCTGACAACCCCACTTTGGGTAGCAATGAGATGGTTAAAGTTTGCAAAAAGTATCCTCCATTCCAGCATCCGATCGACAAATCTGAAGGTAACGCTGTTTTCTTCTATTTTCTATTTTAATAACAATAATTCTTAACTATAGAAATATAGCAGGTATTGGGGGCAGCGGACCAGAAAGTAGGAGTAATGACTTTGGTAGAATTTACACCCCCATTCATCGAGGGTTTACAATTTACGCATAATTTGCTAGAATTAGATGAATTGATCAATTTCAATATGACAGTCTCTGTACGCACTCGGCCCTACAATGTCACCTCTGTACACATACGATGACGATGTCACATCTTATCATGACCTCGAGATGACCTTGTATGGTTTTATCTTGGCTCATGACTTTGGACATTTTCATGATCTTAGCTCATGACGTGAGGGTAGACATTTTTTTAAAAACCTTATCCACATCACATAGAATTTACATACAGTTTTGTAGAATTTACACGTAGAAACTTATACCCTGACTGCAGAGTGGGGTGCTATCGGATGGGGTGGGATCAAGTGGGTGCAGTTGTCCGCCACTTTTAAAAGACACATAAATCCACACCACATAGAATTGATGTATAATTTCGAAGAATTTACATGACTCTACTTGGAAACGTGTGGGGTGAGGGTAATGACGTCACAAAGTGTTGGAATGGTATTTTAAACAACCAGTCAAAGACGATTATGACGATCTAATGACCGGATACATACAGGGTTCGAACCTAAGTTGTTATAATTTAGAGGACTTGATGCGGTGAGGGGAACACGGTGAGGAGGTTTGAGCGACCTCACGTTTTGGAAGGGAATTTGTAACAACCAATCTAAGATGAGAATATGGATCGCACGACTTGAATTGAGTAGAATTTACATATATTTTGGTAGAATATACACCACCTGATGAAGTGCTGAGGGGTGCTGTGGGTAGGGCAATGGCGTCACTTTTATTCATGTGGGAGGGAGCCATGTGATGCGGTAATACCATCACGTCTGGTTATATGGTGGTTACATGCGATTAAGAAAATGACTTCACATGAAAGCTTGATGTAATAATATAACATGGGATGTCACGAATTTTAAAGAATGCAAAGGTACTATTAAATTTCACTGATTCAGCCCATTTAAACCATTTTCTTTTGACTTAAAATGGCTGAAATGAAAGATAATATGAAAAGCCACGGACGTACACATACACAGAGAAATTAGAAGTTTTTGTTAGCTGATAGCTACTAAAGGTATAGTTTCGTAGAACACAAGAGAAATTTTTATAGCAATTAAATTTTTTCTTTCATTTTTGACAGTATAATTTCCATGATCAAGGAGCAAACAAAATCAGTGGTGCCAGGACTTATAATGTAATACGTCATGGTGAAGAGTTGTTAGTTGGGTTGAAGATCCAGAAGGTACTGTTTAACAGTAGACTAGACCTCATACCAATTGTCTTTTTTGGGGGAGGGTTGGTTTCTTATATTAGTGCTGACAGTTAATCCATCAACACTAGAATATCTGGCCAAGAAAGCACTAAGCACTATGAGCAGTTGTGGTGAGTCTTTTGTGTGTGTGGTATTCAAATAACCACAGTAACAACTGGAGAAGGAGAACCAGCTGTTCTATGTTATGGAAAACGGGTTGGGGGGGAATGAGGCTTAATGACACGTCGACTGCTTGGTTATTAGCGCCAACGGGTTGGATCCTCATCGTAAAAACAGTGGGTACCATAGAGAGTGAAACTAACTAAGGGTGCACAACTTAAATAAAATAAGATGGTAAGTTATTACCCATCAGGCTGGCTTGGATTTGAGTCTGATCAGCCTAATGTTGCACGACGAGCAGCAACATGTGTCACTGTAACTACCTTATAATTATTGGTTAGTTATACAAATTATACAAACAGAGCGTTAAAATTACGAATTAGCAACATTTTACGGGAGTACCACCATAGAGGGGGGGGGGGGGCTCGTGCAAATGTTTTTTGCGCATTCACACTGTAGCTGCACTCCTGAAAATGACAGATTAGGAACATTAGATGGTCTCATGACTGTAAATGTTTTATGAGCTTTTACATTATGAGAGCTCTCACAAATGTTTACTGCCTGACGAATTAGTGACATTAGAAGTCCACAAATTGGGTACCCTAAAAGTTGCTTTTAGGGTAATACATCTATGTGATGAGCTTGCCATAAGTACCGGTTTCCACACCACCCGTGAGGTAGGTATACAGCCCATTTTTGATATTTTATATAGAGTTTACCCAGTAGGCCTACTCTACATAGCGGGTTTTGTTATTTTGCATGCGATTTCACACCCTGAGAAGGAAGACATACTCCACATAGTATTCAAACTTATTAAATTCGCCCACTAACTTTTCTTTTTGCCCTCCGTTTTGTTTTGTGGACGTTTCTTTTTTGTTGCAGCTTTATTTTTCTAATCTCTCTTTCTCTGTGCATCGGTTTCTTGAGCGTGAGATTTGCTCTTAGTAGAAGAAAATTTCTTCAGTCTCACTTCTTTCCGAACTCACGTTTCTCCCGCTCGAGCTTTGCTCTTAGCAGTGGCATCGTTCGTCAATCTCTCTTTTTTCATCTCCAGGCATGACGATGACCGTCTTTCCTGTTCCAATTCTCTTTTTTCCGTTTTGCGTTTCTCCTCCCACGCAGAAGGATCCTCCGATTTTCTCCAACGGTTCTCCAGTAAAGAAAACCTTCGAGCCACTTTCTCTTTCCTTCCAACTCCCTCTCTAAATTCACGTTTTCCTTGTTCCACATTTTGTGCACTGTACTTGCCTGTTCCTTTCCCTCATCGTCGCTCATTACATCAATGTCTGAGTCAAAATCGTCGTCGTCTCTCTCCACGCGCCCGAGTCGAAGTGACCGATAGCTAGGATGTCCTCGCCATTGTTGAAGATGAACCTCTTATCGTCATACAGCGAGAGGAGTTTTGAAACTCGTGTCATACTCAACTCGTGGCCGATGCTGGAAATTTTCGCCAAAGTCCCCTTTTGCGCATTTGTTGTTGATTTCAAGGCAGATTTATAATCATTGAAGGAAAAGTGCTTCTTGACTAACTATCACTAGATTTCTTTGGCATTTTTAGTTGTCTCTTTTCTCCATGTTTTAATAGCGTACATCTTAGCTAGCAGCTCTACAAATTGTTTTAAAGCGCCCATCTCGTCTTTCATCTTTCTCGGGACGTGTTTATTCGAATCTGAAAAAAGGCAGTGGTCTCGGGGATAATTTTTCGTGTTGAAACGTTCTCGGTTCTGGAGCGTGTCTTCGAACACATCGTCCATTTTGATTCGGTAGCAAAGGCTATCTGTGTCGGTAAAGATGAGTTTTGCTCTGTCTCCATACTATGGTCAAATGAACTCACAATGGAACTAGTACATTGCAAGTTTAGAAAGATCTAAAATGGAGAACCCCCAGTATAAGTAAGTAGGGAGATCGCACCAACGCTTTGAATACGTGTGTTGATTTGCTCAAGATTTTCGTTCAGGATCTTGAAGGAGTCGGTATGGAGATGGAATGTGTATATAAACGCCCTCTTAGAGTCAGTGCATAGCTTGACGTCGAGCCGATTTTGTTTGTTTTCCGTGGTCTTGCCGAAAACCGAAATGTTCAAAAGTTTAAAATAGTCCTTCTCAAATGGAGCGGTCGATGCTTGCATTTTAGCGGTGTTGAATTCGAAATATTCCCTCATCCACGATTTCTGGTTAAAGGCACGGAATCTTTGGATGCGAAGAAGAACTAACATGTGCCGGCGGGAGAATTTCAGGTTCCGGTAGTGAATTATGACGAACTTCTACTTGTGCAGAAGATTCGGAACGAGCTTGATGTTGGCCGCAGATTTAATAGTGTGCTTCAAGTCTTTGGCCAAATCTCTCAAAAAAGAGGGCAAGAATTCCTCCGTAATGTCTATCTTCTCTGGAGCTAGGGGGTAATCGTTGTGCTCAACGTGAAGCTCTCTGGGATATTCGAGATCCACTTCCAGGATGTATCCGACCTCTGCATCGTCCGGCACGGTCTCTACGTCGAAGGTGCTGATTTCTTCCTTCGTCAGGTAAAGGAATCCGTCGTAAGGTAGATGAGCGCGTATTACAAAGCCGTAAAAGTTATTCATGGCTAAGTCTACAATGTAGATGGATTGATCACGAGGGTGAAAGTTGGATAGGTACTTGTTGTTGGCTTTTGCAAACCTCTTTCCTACAAAGGAAACACCGCCTACGATGCCGTAGTGCAAAGTTATCAGATTGTGTTTCCTGACGTGAGTGAAAAGTTCCAAACCTGGATCTCATCATTTTGAGGAGAGCCGCTCAGCAAAATCCACGAGTGGATACGCAATAGCACGGATCCAACTTGTTGTTTTTCAGGCAAAGTTTTCTAAAATCTGTCTGCAAGCAGGAAAACATCCGTTATTTGGTAGATCTCGTGGTACGAACCAAATTTCTTTGTCTTCATATTGGACCAGACGTTTAGCTTCCGAAGGTACTCATCACTCACCAACTTTTCGTCTTTCCGCTGGGAGAAAAATCACATTCTCAATGGTAGTTCTTCCTTATCGAAAATGGACATGTCTCGCACGTGCTCCTAAGGGTAGACATCCATTCTCGTCAGGAGATTTGGAGCATCCTCTTGGGTCGTGCCATCCTGAAACCAAGAAGATTTTAGGCCAGATTCCAAGGTGGCTTCGAGGATGGGGAAGCCGAGATTACTATTCCTGCAGTTCTCCACCAGAGTATCCAACGAAACTTTCAAGATACTTAGACTGTCCATGAATGGAAGATTTATGCCTTTCCTTTTAATCGTCATGCTCTGTAGATTCTCTGCATTTTGGCTCGTGACTTCCCCTTTTCCCTTGAACTTGTGCATGGCAGATACTAGGAGGTCCATGTCATATCCTTCTAAGCTGTGGAATACGATGGGAATGGTTTTCTGTTCTCGAATGATCAAGTTGCATTTTGAATGAGTTGCTCCCCTGTACTTCCCACTGCTGTGGCAATGGTTCCTAACCTTTTGCTCACTAACATTCTTGGGGTCTTTGCAGTTTAAGGGTTTTTTGCAGTAATGGCAAACGTTGGTAAAAGAATAACTATTTTTTCAGCTCGAGTGAGTTTAAGCGGTTTTACATTTTTCAACAGCGTAAGATAATCGTTGGCTTCTTGTACCATGCGTTCGAAAACACGTCAACAGAATCTTCTACCAAGTAATATTGCTGACTAACAATCTTCCCTTTCTGTCGCACAACGAAGTAACCGAAGCTACAGGGACGGGCTGATGGATTTTAGGTGCCAAACTCGTGGAAGCTTCATGTTGAGCTGTTTGGACGGGGCGAAGAATACACTTGCAAATCAGCATAGATGATACGCGGGGTTTTTACGGTTGAAATGCCGAAAGTCGAGAAAGTCTTCTCCGTGCGACTTGAATTTAAGCACTCGCGTGGGTTGATTTTCACGTATTCTCACCGGTGAATACCCGGCTAAACAGTTCCGGCAATATAACTTAGCATAAGTGCCCATTCCCCGGAAGCAAAAAACCCACCAATGTTTCTAATAGCACAGTAATGTGTGTTCTCTTTTAAAGAGTCTTAGTTTATTTGGCACCTAGCATGAGAAGATCGATGGATCGGCTCGATGCAGCGGGTCGATGAGTCCCAAATTCTTCCAGAAGAGGCATACCGTATTGATGGTGGCTGAACCCCTGCATTTGGGATAGATAAATGCAATCCCTGAGATAAGATATACGGGTAATTTGTCAATTAAACACTCGCATTCTGCTTTCATAATGGAAGAATGTTCCGACCGAAGGTGATTCCACAATTGATGTTTTAAACTGAATACTTCTGCACAGTAAACACAGGTAAACTTTTTTTTTAGGAGGATTCATTATAAAAATATAAAACATTTATCCCTTTTCATTAAGAATGAAGAAAAAAAGTGGAACGGAAGAAAAAATTGAGGAAGGGGAGAAAAAAAATTAAGGAAGGGAAGAAAAAATTGAGAAGGGTAGGAAATAATTTTTTTTACAAGTTCATTGCTTTGTTCGTGTAAAAAAAAAAGGACTTATTTATTTAAGTTCGCTAATGATGTCTGTCCAACTCTTGTACTTGGAGTCATAGCCCTTCCATTTAAAGAAATGAAGCATTTACCCATCTTTTCCTTTCGTTTTACGTAATAATTGTTCTCCTAAAAACAAATCGGGAACTATATTTTTGAAGTGCTGGTTCGTAAAAACCTCTGAGCACAGTTCACCCGACTCGTCTTTTAGAAGATATGAGCCGGTTGGGTTTTTTTTGTACTTTGTGTCTAGAAACACGCTAGTGTGTCGTGCCAAGTTAGAAAACAAACATCACAACAAACATCACATCAATTCAACTGTCGAGTTTGCAAACCATTGTATAGCGACGCCATTGCGTCAGTATCTTATATCTTCAAGCATAGTTGGGCACATTTCAGGTACTTGGGGGAAAATAATAGAGCGGTATGAAAGCTTAAATTGTCTTGAAATCGTAAGCAATGAGCCACCTCACAAAAATTAACTCATCTAAGCTGCTTTCAATGCAAAATCTGACCCTCAATAACGTTGTAAATGTGTTACTAGTTACTAGTAGACTGTCTTTTCCTCTTGCTTTGTGGCTTTTGAGAGCTAATTTGTGTTCTATGACTTTTCCTACGTATTTTGACCTGCTGAATCCGAAAATCAATGTTACCACGCGATAAACTGGGGCGGTTAGCCGATACAGCCAAAAATTTAAAATGGCCGCCGCCGGAAAGTAAAAATTCGTACAGGTGCTTGCTAAGCGTCTAATTTCAAATGGTTTGAAACGAAATCGACACTTGTGCATTCCTGGTACTTCACAAAGTCGAATACGCTCCTTAAAGGACACAAATCTGCGACTGCAAGCCACTACAGCCAAAAATTCAAAATGGCGGCCTTCAGAAACTGAAAATTCCTAAACATTCTTACTATACGTGTAAATTCAAATGTTTTGCAACTAATTTCAGCTGTAAACGTGTACTCCAGTTCAAAATGTCCATTAGGTATATTACTGAGCTCAAAAACTGGCCTAGTTTGCTGCTACAACCATGAATTCAAAATGGCGGCCCCCAGAAAATGAAATTTTCCTGGCATTTATGCTAGTCGTGCAATGTTAAATGTTAATACTAGTAGGAGGCTGATTTAGTCGCAATTGTTAATCCATTATTTGGGCCCACAAATTTAAAACGTTGGGTTGTTGATTTTAAACAATAATTTTGTTACCAACCTGAGAAGAACCCAAAAGACCCAAAAAGCCATGAAAAATCTATTGGAGGACTTGAATTAACACTTCAAATGACAAACCGGTTTTTAATGCAAACGTTCTTTCTTGTAACATAATACTTCTGTTTGAGTAAAGATCACATAAAAAGTTGACTTTGTTTTACTGTCATACAATTTCTCTATAAAAAGGATTCTTCATCTTTCTTTCTGCATTTGCTTTATTTTGTGGCGTCAGTTCTGGTGGGAGCTGGGGGCCGTCATACTAGACTGGTTGCCATCCTTCTTGGGTTTTCCGCCAGCCACAATTCTCAGAGTGGGGTTCTAGCATAGTTGCACTCCACATGCACTCAGACGTATACAACAAGGTCAACTCTGTTCAAATGTTGGTATGTACTCCGAGGATCAGGAGGAAGCGTTTGTGTCATCCGGTTTTTCTTTTTGACTATCGTAGACTTATCCGAGTTGTTGCATAATCATCTCCTCCTCTTCCACGGTAGAAATCAAATTATAGAAAGAGCATACCAGATTTCTCTGCTTCACAGTTGAGTCTTTCTCGTTTTCCAAACTCCTCTAGGCCTTTAGCAACCTGAGGATGATTTAAAACGTTTTTCAGAACACTGATTTTTCCAACTTTAAAAAGGTAGGATGTCACATCATAACTCCTAATGGCGTGAAGAGTCAAAATTTTGCGACACAATGCTGCACCCAAAAATTCATAGATCTTCTTTATATTGATGTACCTACCTTGTCAATCTTCATGAACCACGACTTCTGACAACTTTTTGCATTAAGCTGGGCAAGTGCATACACTGATATTACGAATACATCAGTACCTTTCGATGTAATGACAACTGGTGATGACACTGCAAGCAAAACGAGCCTTGCATCTGCTTCCTCATGACTGCATATTTCATTGGTTATCATCTCTGTCTCACGTTAGAGGGTCCAACAAAATTGTCCATCTGTAACAATAATTGAGTAGGGAAGTCTTTTCCCGTTACGTAAACTCGCCAAAACTTTACTAAGTTCTTCGTCAGTTCACATATATTTTTGCTGTGAACTGTTTCCATTTATTACCTTGAGGCATGGGTAATTCTGATGAACCAATGTGGACACGAACTGCTGACTCTCTTCCTTGTCTTGTAGAAGTTTTTATGCTGTCTCTTTGTATGCTGTTTTCTTTGTAGACATCAAATACACTATGCACTGATACCGGACAGAATGAGGAAGGTATAAGGCAATACGACAGTAAGGTATTAGCATAGTCACCCCGCGTAGGTTTTGCAGATATAGCATTAACAGCTGCCATACCATCACTAATCCATGTAGTGTGTCTGATGCAGAACTTTTTTCTGACTTGCTATCATCTATTATGAAGTTTCGTCTCCTATCCGCATGCTCCCATCAGGGTCGTGCACAAAAGCACTCCACTCAGAGGATACTTCAGTTGTTGCTAAGCTAAATGAGAAACTAGTATCAAGTTTGATAAACGAACTGCGTAATACAAAAATACATTTGAAGGACCAGCAAGAAATATTGCAACTGGTGTAGAAGTTTCCACCAAAGTTGTAGAAGACATGCTACGTGCTCAGAAACTTCATGATAAGAGCAAGTCAGAAGAAAGTTCTGCACCAGACAAAGCTACATAGATTAGTGATGGTATGGCAGCTGTTAATGCTGTACCTGCAAAACCCATGCGGGGTGACTATGCTAACACCTTACCGTCATATTGCCTTCTACCTTCCTCATTCTGCCCGGTGTCAGAGCATAGTGTTTTTGATGTCTACAAAGAAAACAGCATAAAAACTTGTACAAGACAAGGAAGATGAGAGTCAGCAGTTCGTGTCCACATTGGTTCAGAATTACCCATGCTTACTATTATTATTAATCAAGGTAATAAATAGAAAGTTTCTTCATAACAGCAAAACTAAATGTGAACTGACGAAGAACTTAGTAAAGTTTTGGCGAGTTTACGAAAACAGAAAAAGACTTTCCTATCCACTTATTGTTGCAGATGGACAGTTTTGTTGGACCCTCTCACGTGAGACAGAGATGATAATGAATGAAATATGCAGTCATGAGAAAGCAGGTGCAAGACTCGTTTTACTTGCAGTGTCATCACCAGTTGTCATTACATCCAAAGATACTGATGTATTGGTAATATCAGGGTATGTACTTGCCCAACTTAATGCAAAAAGTTGTCAGAAGTCGTGGTTCATGAAGATTGACAATGGTAGGTACATCAATATAATGAAGTTCTATGAATTTTAGGGTGCAGAGTTGTGTGCGAAAATCATGACTCTTAACGCCATTAAGGGACATGATGTGACTTCCTACCTTTTTAAAGTGGGAAAAACCAGTGTTCTGAAAAAAAGTTTTAAATCATCCTCAGCTTGCTAAAGGACTAGAGGAGTTTGGAAAACGAGAAAGACTCAGCTGTGAACCAGGGAAAGCTGGTACGGTATGCTCTTTCTATAATTTGCTTTCTACCGTGGAAGAGGAGGAGATGATTATGCAACAACTCGGATAAGACTACGATAGTCAAAAAGAAAAACCGGACGACACAAACGCTTCCTCCTGATCCTCGGAGTACATACCAACATTTGAACAGAGTTGACCTTGTTGTATACATATGAGTGCATGTGGAGTGCAACTATGCTAGTACCCCACTCTGAGAATTGTGGCTGGCGGAAAACCCAAGAAGGATGGCAACCAGTCTAGTATGACGGCCCCCAGCTCCCACCAGAACTGACGCCACAAAATAAAGCAAATGCAGAAAGAAAGATGAAGAATCCTTTTTATAGAGAAATTATGTGACAGTAAAACAAAGTCAACTTTTTATGTGATCTTTACTCAAACAGAAACATTTTGTTATGAGAAAAAAACGTTTGCATTAAAAACCGTTTTGTCATTTGAAGTGTTAAGTTAATTCCTCCAATAGACTTTTCATGGCTTTTAGGGTCTTTTGAGTTCTTCTCAGGTTGGTAACAAAGTTATTGTTTAAAATCAACAACCCAACGTTTTCTGTCGGCCAGGGTAGCGTGAGAGGCTCCTTCAGCGGCTATAGGGTGTATTCAGGCTAATTCTGGACAATCTTTCGGCCCCGACGATGATCGGTGGTTTCCCGGGTCGAATACCCAGGCTGGAACCTCCCTTTACCGGATTTCTTCTTCTCTAAAAAAAACTGGTAATGTTCAAAATTGAGCCGGTTCAGCCATACAAGCATTAATTGCTTCAGCTGACATAAGGCTCGTCAAAATAATAAAAAATAATAATGTGTGGGCCCAATAATGAATTAACAGTTGCAAATAAATCAGCCTCCTACGAATATTAACATTGCATGACTAGCAAATATGCCGAGAAAATTTCATTTTCTGGACCCCGCTATTTTGAATTCATGGTTGTAGCAGCTAACTAACCCAGTTTTTTCGAGCCCAGTAATATACTAACTAGATACTTGGAAGTGGAGTACAAGTTCACAGCTGAATTTAGTTGCAAAACATTTGAATTTATACGCATAGCAAGAATATTTAGGAATTTTCAGTTTTCTAAGGCCGCCATTTTGAATTATTGGCTGTAGTGGCTTGAAGTCACAGATCTCTGTCCTTTAAGGAGCTAATTTGACTCCGTGATTCCAAGGCATGCACAAGGGTCGAAATTTGTTTCAAACCATTTGAAATTAGACGCATCGCAAGCACCTGTACGAATTTTTAATTTTTAGGCAGCAGCCATTTTGAATTTTTGGCTGTAGCGGCTAACCGCCTCAGTTTATCGCGTGGTAACATTGATTTTCGAATTCAGCAGGTCAAAATACGTAGGAAAAGTCATAGAACACAATTTAGATCTCAAAAGCCACAAAGCAAGGGGAAAAGACCATTCTATAGCTACTAGATAGCTACTCCGCTCATTCCCATGTAATTTCAATAGGGTGATTATTCATCGATACCGTGATAACGGGAAGGCTTCCAGCCAAGAAATTGGACGTATGGCTGCAATACGATACGAAGCGTGTCCCTTTTATGGTTTGGAGCCTAGGGGTGTATTGAGGAAGGCGTGGGGTGGCATGTAAGAACGGAAATATTGTTATAACCATTGTTAGTATTGTCGGCATCGTCTCTCATTGGACGGCCAAAGTTCTGACAATGAGAACGTGTATACTGACGTGCGTGCCTAGACACACACTAGTGTATCAAGATAAATCTAAACGACGTTGCAAAGAAATGCACGGTATTCACGTCCAATTCACGAAGAATAAACCAACTGTAATAACAAAGTCAAAAACTGGTTAAGAGGTCACCAAGTTGAGAGTGGTTCGGCCTTTCAAAGGAGTGATATCAACACACCAAAACTAACTAAATAAAACAAAATACAACAAAATTAAAACCAAACCAAAATCCAATTAAAAGGTGACTAAGTTGAGAATGGTTTGACCTATTAGCAAAAGATACTAGCAAATTGTTGAAAACCAATTTCTTGTTGAAGTGGCACTTTATTACACCTATACACGGTAGTGGAGTTGAGTCAATACACAATTAAAAAAGGAGTGATATATCAAAAACAAAAACTGGTAAAAGGGGCAATTAAGTTCCGAATGGTTCGCCCCTCCAAAACAGTGAAACATTCGGCAAATTAATTGTACCGAATAATACTTTGGACGTTAAATGAAAACTTGAACATTGCTACCGAAAGTAGCAAAGTTCTAGTTTTCATTTAACCTTAGAAGTATTAAGCGGTGTAATTAACTTGGCGAATGTTTTGGTGTTTTGAAGGGGGGAACCATTTGGAACTTAACGGTCCCTTTTACCAGTTTTGGTTTTTGATATGATCGTAAAAACTTCGTTAGTAAAATTTTGTAAATACACCTTATCGAAAATTTTCTTAACTTTAGAAATCCTGACTTTATTTTCTACAGCGAATTTAGGTTTGTTCAACAACCGCTTAGTACTAGTTTGTCTAACAGTGGTTGGGGACGTTTGGGTACTTCCATCGGTTTTAGTTTTATGGTGGAAAGAACCGTGTTATTGTAATTGGATACTAATTCGTCGATAATGTGCGCCCACTCATATTTCCCTGCCTAGTGAATTTTTAAACATTCGCGTTTTTCAGCATTCTGTTGAAGCGGTCTACCACGCTCACTTTTTTCTCAGAGTATGTACAGTACATGTTAATGCTATGGTGCCTAAGCAGGATCTTGAAGTCTTTATTGTAGAACTCACTGCCTTGTAAGTTTTTAGGGGTGTCGTTCCTACAAGTATTTTCTTGAAAGCTTCGGTAACAAGCTGGAAATAGATTTAAGGGGAAGGCCCATTCAAACTTAGACGTGATGTTAATGCAGGTAAGTAGGAAGTTAAAACCTTTATTTTGGTTAGTGTAAGGTATCATTTCAACCAAGTCATCCTACCATAGATCTTTCAGGCTCAGTGAAACCACTTTCCATGTCGAAAAATTTTTTCGGGTTGGTTTTTGAAGTTCTTTTACGAGTTGATTTTTTTTAAATTGCCCATTCTGAACCTAAGTTTCGTTTTGATGATTTTCTTAAAGATCGAATCAGCTAGTTTTTCTCTCCACGCCAGAGAAGGATCATCTCTATCTCTATGAGCTTTGGCAATGAGAACTTCATCGGCGGTGTGTTGATCTGTTAAGTCAATGGCTGTGAGAGTAAGCAATATCGTGTTCTTTGCATGCTTCATGAAGTTGATTGATTCCTGGATCTCCTCAAACCAATCTTTTTTCCAGTTTGGTTCCCGGGATGCAGTATTGATAACTTAATTATGATTTTATTTACGATTCCTTTGCCAGACTCGGGTCCGTTAGAAGTGTGTGACATTTACATTTAATGCAGTGCCTTATCTTGATAATTTTGTTTCCACGGTTCTTTGTTTTTTATACGATTTTATTTAACCTAAACCAACATTTTGATAGGCCATCCTGTCTCCCCAGCAGTTATGTTCGTCTTTGATGCATTTCTGATAAAATTTCAATCATCTTGTTTTTATGTTCGTCGTGGCCGGCCAAAGTAGATTAACACAAAAACCTGAGTCTCTTTATAAAGTCATTAGGATCGTCATAATATTTGTAATCGACTCTACTCAAATAACCCACTTTTTTAAGCATGACCGTCCCTTTTTTTCTTAGATTTCATGTTTTCCTAAATCGGAGCGATGATTTTACTTGGTGTTACGATTGGACTTGGGTTTATGAGTGGCGGGGTGGTTGTTTTGATAAATGGTGTGAGTATTTTTAATATAGCCGCGTAAGCTGCTTTAACTTCTGGTGCATAGGAAAATTCTTTCAAATCTTTATAAACTAGCAAACTCCAAAGCCCAAGTTTCCGCGTGTACTGTTCCCCACCGACCGATATGCCATTTTCAAAAATTTTGACTGATTTATTATGATGATCAGCTCGCTTTTTTTAGTGTCATGCTGAAACCCGAATACTGGGTCTTTCTCCTTGGGATTTTCGAAGAATTTTACGGAGAAAAAATTGGCCGTTTGTCCGATAACATGTCCTTGTAAGAAACTATCAAGGGACCTGAGAATGGCGATGTTAGGAAGCTCCGGGGGAGCAGAAATGCGTGTAGCTTGCACCGCGTAGTATGTAGGGTAAGTTTAGGACTGGTGCTCATTGAGTCATATTCGGTTTTGGAAGGAATCTAGGGAGGAATTTTCATAATCAGGGCAGGAGCTGGAGTTGAAGATATTCGGAGAAGTGGAAATTGAGAGGGGTTGACAACGTGTTTTCACTCGGATTAACAACATTGGAAGGATTCAACTGTAAACCCAATGATTTGTAGTCATCCTCATTAGTTTCTTCCTTTTTGTAATATTTAATCAGTGTAGTATGCGTGTGCTGGCCTAGATTTTGTACACCACCGATCGATGTTGGTTTTAAAGTCCCACCTGTCCCATTTGCTTACTGCTGGCTGAAAAAATCTTGTAGCGATTCTTCTTCTTATCTCTCACCCAAATGTTGATTTAAAAACTTTTTAGTTAAGCGCCTTTTGAATTTTAAGATTTCTTATTTTTACTTTTTTCATTTCAATAAAAAACATCGGCGTTTGAATGACGTCCTTGAGCAAAGTAACGTTCAAAGTGTTTTTTTTTGTTTGTCCAAAAGGTGATCGTCAAAAAGAATCAGGTTTCAAAATTTTGGGTCCAGTTCTTTGGGCAGAATTAAATCAATTTGAGAATTGTGAAAAAATGCGACATTCCATCCAATGTTTTTCTCAGTTTCACCAAATATAGACTGCAAAGCTTTGACTGACATAAAGTTTTACTGTAAATAAATAAATAGTCATAGTCGAGCTGTCTTTCGTTACGAATGAAATTAAACTGTAAATTAGCTTCTCCACAATTTGCGGGCTCTATAATTAGACATCTGATATTTCAAGGTAGAAGTAGGTGATTTTTACGTTTTTTCTTAGGCACGCAAAAGTCATAGTTTATAATTTCCATAGTTTTTTTTTATTTACACATTTTGTTTTCATGTTTACAGAGATACTAAACCCATAAAGTCTTCATCGGTAAATTTGTCATTGGAAACATCTGAATGAGCTACTCTATAGCCTAGATAACATCATAATTTCATGTTGCTGAGAATATCGTCTACAAGGTAGACCGCGGTAATTTTGCCTGTGACTTCCGTCAAGTTTTTAAAGTGTTGTAAGATGGTAAGTTAAACCAGGGTTTGTCAATAACATTCTTGTTAAGTTTCCCTTAAGTTTTGTGAATGTTCTTGTACACCCAAGTTTTATGACAGAGCGGTTTGCCTCCGTTACCTACGTTCACCTTTTCGTAAATGGGGTAACATATGGATAAGCCATGTGCATAGAATTGGGATAATTGAACGTAGTAATGGATGCGGGTTGTAATGTATGCTCGTCAAACTCGATCTCTTGTTTTTTATAGATATACCGTTTAAGATTTTTCAACAGTTTTTCCGTTTCCGCATCGCTGGGTGAAATCTAGCCTTTAGTTTCATTTTTCTTCCATGATGGGAGTCCCCAAACCCGTTAAATATTGAAACTGTATGGAAGGAGACCTGGAACCCTTTATACCTTTGTTAATCTTTGTACCTTTCTCGTCCTTAACTTTTAGCAAGTTTTTTGCAATTTTCTAATTGTTGTATTTAAAAAATATGTCAGTCAATACGTTTGTTCAAGCATTGAACAGGACGAGGGGGATGGGGTGAAGTAATGGGAGTTGGTTGGAGAGAACAGCCAGGACTAGGATACGTTTTAACCCCACGAAATAAAGACGATATGCAAAGCAAAAGTGTAACAAAAGTAGGAGTTGCTATCGAACCTGAAAACTCGGTAAATTATTCTCAGAATGGTACTCTGGCAACGGACGCTCAGAAACTTAAAACCGACTTGCCTCCATCCATTACTCTTCTAGTCAATGAGTTGGCTTCTGCCGTTTTTCTAGCTTAAAAAATACATTGTATGTAGATGAGACTGACGGAAATTTTTATGTGAAGAAGAAGCAAATTAAAGACACTAGCGAAGTCACGCGCTTCGCTCGCTCATTCTGCGTCGTCTCGCTGCGTTCGAGGAGATTTCTTGCTGCAACACTTATCATATACATAGACGTTCCACATAAAAAACGGTCAAGCAAATTATTAGAATGTAGTATGCGATATCGATTATCTTGAGAGAAGGTCAATATTATTTTTTTACGTCCAAGAAGTCAAGCAAAAAGATCAAGCAATTTATCAGAAAAGCGCTGTTTCTGATGACGTTCGCTTCGCTTACTCAATCGGGCGCAAACATTTCCTCAGAAACTTGACTAAATAAATGTAACCACCAAGAACCACACATCAATTTTGTAATTCGTGTTAGTATACACTTTATATGGGTTTTCTTGTTTTACTTATTTTAAGAATATTGTTCTTTACGTCCTGCTCAGTACAGATTTTTCCATGGGCGTCTTATCACTTGACTTTCTGATGATCCCTCACTTGGAGAAACATCTGCAAAACGCCAGTTGTAATCTCCTACGAAGGTGAGAGATGAAAGATTGATAGAGCAAAGCGAGCCACACATCCAAAAGGTTTACTTTACGTGGAAATCGCTCGCTTTGCTCGTTCAATCCACGCACCTTTGTGCTACACAAACACGAATGTGTGACACCGTTTTACAACCAAATCAATTGTTTTGATTTTTCCCTTCATCAAGCCAGTTAGTATAAAACCAATTTTAAGATGTATATGTGGTGTGTTGGAAAATACGTCGTACGTGCACCCTTTTCCAGATCATCTCTCTTTGCTCGAGTAGGTTTTCATGAAGAAACTATGACGTCATGAACGAACCTCATGACGCCATGAACAAACATCATGCGGGTAAAAAAACTTTGACGTTAGTTTTTCAGGTTTTTTCGCATATTTGAGGGTGATAATATCAAGTTACAGCAATGAAAATAGGCCTATCAAAAGCGAAATTTAATTACCTTTAGTTTGGTCCTACTCCCATCTTTGTAGGTGCCTTGGTTCCAGAGGAGTAAAGGTACAAACACGCACGCACGCACGCACGCACGCACGCACGTACGCACGCACATCGTATGATTTTAATTATGTGGACTAGCGGAGTCGCTAGCTTCGCTCACTCATTTCGCGTCGTCTCTCATCGCTCGACGAGATTTCTTGCTGCAACACTTATAATACAGACAGACCTTCCACATAAAAAAACGATCGAGCAAGTTATAAGAGTGTAGTATGCGATATCGGTTATCTCGAGAGAAGGTCAATATTATTTTTTTACGTCCAAGGAATCAAGCAAAACGATTAAGCAGTTTATCAGAAAAGCGCTGTTTCAGATGACAAACGCTGATTTTTGTTCGCTTCGCTCACTCAATCAGCACAAACATTTCCTTAAAACTGACTGAATCAATGTAACCACCAAGAACCACACACCACTTGTAATTTGTATTAGTATACACTTTATATGGGTTTTCTTGTTTTACTTATTTTAAGAATATTGTTCTTTACGTCCTGCTCAGTAAAGATTTTTCCTCCATGAGCGTCTTATCACTTCACTTTCTGGTGATCCCTCACTTGGAGAAACATCTGCACAATGTCAGATGTAATCCCCTACGAAGGTGAAAGATGAAAGTTGATAAAGCAAAAGGTTTAGTTACATGGAAATCGCTCGCTTTGCTCGTTCAATCCACGCAATTTCGTGCTTCAGAAACACTACTCAATGTTTGACATCGTTTTAAAACCAAATCTATTGGTTTGATTTTTCCACGCATCAAGTCAGTTAATATAAAACCAATTTTAAGAGCTATATGTGGTGTGTTGCAAACTGCGTTGTCCTTTTAGGTTATTTTTTCGGTTCATTCGGCTGCGTCTCGCTTCGCTCCAGATCATATATCTTTGCTCGAGGAGATTTTCATGAAAAAAATATGACGTCATGAACAAACATCATGTGGGTTAAAAAAACTTTGACGTTAGTTTTTCAGGTTCTTTAATTCTTTAATTATGTAGACTAGCGGAGTCGCTCGCTTTGCTCGCTCATTCCGTGTCGTCTCGCTACGCTCGAGGAGCTTTCACCCTGAAACTCTTGTGCTGCTAACAGACAATCCACGTCTAAAACGATCAAGCAAATGGTCAGAGTGCAGTACGCGTTTTTCTGAAGGCTTCACTGCATAAACAAATGGTAACCATAAATCATTCCAACATTTGCATCTTTCGAAGCAAGAAGATCAGGCAATTTATCAGAAAAGCGCTGATGGCAAATGCTGAATTTCGTTCGCATCGCTTACTCAAGCAGCAGAAATATTTCCTCAGAAGCGTGACTGAATCAATGTAACCACCAAGAATCACACATCACTTGTAATTATTGTACTGATTATTTCGATGTACTGACTGTGCAAACTAATTGCAAATGTTGCTCACAGTTCGTTTGTCACATTCCTCAGGAAGCCTGCATTTTATCTTAATCATTCAACACATACGATTTGTTTGTTTGCAAAGGGTTTAGTTTACGTGGAAATCGCACACTTTTCTCGCTCAATCCACTCATCTCCGTGCTTCAGAAACACGAATGTTTGGCACCCTTTTTAAACCAAATCTATTGTTTTGATTTTCCATGCATCAAGTCAGTTATATGCAAAACCCATTTTAAGATCTACATGTGGTGTGTTGCAAAATACGTCGTCCTTTTAGGTTACTTTTTGCATGCATCCTTTTCCAGGTCATCTCGCTTCGCTCGAAGAGGTTTTCATGATAAACTATGATGTCATGAACGAACCTCATGACTTCATAAACAAACACCAGGAGGGTTATAAAAAAACTTTGACGTTAATTTTTCAGGTTCTTTCGCTAAATTGAGGGTGATAATATCAAGTTACAGCGATGAAAATAGGCCTATTAAAAGCGAAATTTAATTATCTTTCGTTTGGTCCTACTCCCATCTTTGTAGGTACTTTGGTTCCAGAGGAGTAGAGGTACAAACACACAAGCACGCATGCACGCACATCATATGATTTTAATTATGTAGACTAGCGGAGTCGCTCGCTGCGCTCGAGGAGTTTTCTTGTTGCAGCTCATATGGTGCTGACAGACACTGTCAGCATAAATTATTAAACATGTGTTCAAGGAAGTGATCCAAATAATGTGCGCATTTTTCCACTACAGGATAAATATTTAGCCTACAACTTACTAAGAGTGTTTAAGAAAAAGTGCTGTCTCTGATGACAAACGCTGATTTTCGTTCATTTCGCTCCCTCAATCAGCGCAAAAAAATAAATAAATAAAATAAAAATTTTGCTATATTAACAGCAGGGTTCCCAGAAGGGCAAGCCACTTACACTGGACCCGTAAAAGTTTTTTCTCTATTTATTTATTCTCTTGTCTCTATTTGACAAATTCTGGTCGTTTTAAAAAAGCCCGAAGACTTAATTTACCAAGGATGGACCTGAAGTGTGCCGGGGAACGAGCCTGACCGCTTCATCACGAAGAGAGTTCCACGCAGATGTAACTCGAAGTGAAAAGAAGTGTTTTCTGCAGTCACAATTTGCCGATTGTACTGCCAGTTTAAATGAATGTCCACGTGTAGTCAGGCACGGAGCAGGGTCGAAGAAGGGAAGATCAACATTCAAAAAACCCCGAACGATTTTAAAAGTCAAATATAGGTCTGCTTTAAGACTGCGTAGTTCAAGGGACTCAAGTTTAGTTTTCTCCAATCTTTCTGCATAGCATAAGTTTTTAAGTTTAGTAAGCTCTTTGTATATTTGCGTTGAACGCGTTCTACCTTGTCAATATCTCCCAGAAGAGAAGGGGACCACACCTGGCTGGCAAATTCCAGCAATGGTCGAACAAACACCCTGTACGCCCAAATCTTAATAGTATTATTACCAGATGTGAAACACCTGTTCACCACTGCTAGACGGCGGAAGGCTCTCGCCACTATAATGTCACATTGTTTGGTTGACTTAAGGTCTGCCGTTATGCAGACACCAAGGTCGTTTAACGAACGCACGTCTGGAATATGTAGATTACCAAGGTAATATTTATGGCATGAAAAGCTAGACACTTAGGAATAGTCAGTTGGAGCTGCCACTTTTCACTCCAATCGTGGATATAATTTAAATTACATGATATGGCTGGTGATGCGGATGAAAAGTCGGTGATAGGTGCTCCCATCTTCAGGTCATCAGCGAATTTAAATTGGATCACTGCATTGCAGGTCGATTACAAAAATTACAAAAAAAAAGTGGTCCAAGCACAGAACCCTGCGGGACGCCACTCGAAAGCCTTTTTAAAATCCAAATAAATTACGTCGTTAGGTACACCGATGTTAATCCCTGATGTCAAGATGTCTAAGAACGATAAAAGTTGGTATGTAGTGCATCTTCCCGGTAAAATTCCAAACTGATCATCCAGTATAATATTATTTTCCTGAAGATAGGCCAGCATGACAACCTTTATAGAAGTTTCCATTAATTTACACACAACTACAGCCAAAGCAATTAGCCTGTAATTTGTCGGATCTGCAGTGTCACCCTTTTTAAATACCAGAGTTACATTTGCCGACTGCCACATCGAAGGAAGTTTGCCAGAGTTAAAAGATAGGTTGAAAGTAAGTGTTAATGGAATCGCTATTTGCAACATACCCTACTACTTTATTACTGTATTTAGGAAAAAGTGCTGTTCTGATGACAAACGCTGATTTTCGTTCACTTCGCTCCCTCAATCAGCGCAACCTACCCTACTACTTTCTTACTGTATTTAGGAAAAAGTGCTCTTCTGATGACAAACGCTGATCATCGTTCGCTTCGCTCACTCAATCAGCGCACACATTTCCTCAGAAACGTCACTGAATCATTGTAACACCGAGAACCTCACATCACATGTAATTTGTGTTTGTACTACACTTTACATGGGCTTTTTTGTTTCACTTTTTTTGGAATTTTTTTTCTTTAAGTCCTGCTTAGTGAAGATTTTCCATCGGTTCCTTATCACTTCACTTTCTGATGACCCCTCACTTGGTGAAACAGCTGCAGAAATCAAGT
>JAHWFP010000785.1:0-29364 GCA_023313725.1 Lithobius niger | reverse complement strand
TGGTTGCCGTAGCCAAGATTAGTTCTGTAGCCAAATTAAGTAAGTAGGACTCAGCACCGAGTTACCATTAGTTGTATGGAAACGTGTCTCGTTTTTAACGAAAAGACATGTTGGGTTAGAAATGCTCTATAAAGTGTTCCTTGACACCCATCTCTTAGCAAGAATCACACAAAGTATGATGAGCACAGTTTGCTTGTGTGACAACATCCATAACATAGTCATCATCTGAAAGACAGAAGCCAAGAAACCAGGTGCCAAGGCTTTTCTACGAAGTTATTTGTAAAAACTATACTTGCAATAATGGTGCTGATAGTTTCAATACCTTGTTAGCACTCGCGTCATAGGAGGTGGCTTGTCACCCAGAAGCTGAGGCGTTGTTAGAAATTTAGACTGCTGAAAGTGCCCTTTGAGGTCCAAAAATGACTTTCTCTTACACTTGGTCAGTGTGCTTTTGATTCCCCCCTCTCTTGAAGGGACCTGAAAAATTTATGACCCTCCCTCGAGAGAATACAAAAATTTCGTACCCCCGCCCCCCCCTCTATAAATAAAGACCGGTCGGTAGGTAATACTTGTGCATACTTTGCTGATTTGTCAAATGTTTAAAGTCCTTGTGTGCATTTTTATCAAGCTGTTGCTTGTTATTTTCGCCAAGAACAGTTTTTATTTTTGTATTAGAATTTTTTGGGGGAGTTCGTAGACGTGTTTAGTTTATTATGCTATTAAGTTTTTAGCTGGAAACTACATGAGGTAGAGGTAGGCAAAATAAAGTAATGAAGCCCTTCAGCTTTCCACTTAAATGTGTTTGTGCATTTTGTCTGACTTTAGTACGAACGTGATTGCTTACGCAATGAAACAAAATTATGTTCGTTTATTATACACAGCTCTTAGCTGCTCATGCTGTAGTGTGTATGTATGCAAGGTACACTGTTGATTGCAACCACAACTTTAAAAAAAAAATAATACAAATAATACACGCCGTGTATAATAGCTAAAAGTAATTGCGGGTATTGGACAGCCAGTGTTTTTCATCCTTGGTTCATGCTGGGTTGAATTTGTGAACGCAATCCGGGGGAACATTCAAGTATTACGTCATCAAGAAATTTGGCCATTCCAACCCTCCTCCCCTCGTCGTCATTTGCTCTACTACCCTCAGTATTACGTCATATCTAACTTACCCCCCCCCCCCCCTGTTGATTACGTGAACGTTCTCCGGCCAAAACATTTAATTGAATAATTATTTAATTTTATTATTATTCGTTGGTGGGCCTTGAATTTTCATTGACGAATTCTGGACTTGTACAAAAATTTGAAAAGTAATAATTTTTTCTTTACCTTGTTAACAGCTGGAGAGGATAGGTCCACAGCACCAGGCAGGCAGTGACAGCCTGTTAACGGGAGCAGCTTTCTTCAAAATGCGGGAGGTAAGATTTGTATCGGCATAAAATACAGACTATACGTACTTGTTGAGCCAATTCTTAAAAAATGTGTGGTCCATGTAGCTGTGTTGCGTTATCAGACGATTTGACAGCATGGCACCAAGCAGAAAAAAATAAGCCCCCATGCACACCGCGGACTTCAATGATAATTTGCTAGTTTTTACTGGTTTCTGAAAAAGCTTACCACTCTGTCCAAACTCTGGGATGCCCCGCTCAGCAAATTCGCTATTTGCCGAATGGGCGTGTAACATGCATTTGTTGGTGCTGCAGTCATCTTGTGCTTTAGGGAATGCCGTGTGATGATATGGCCATGGTGTGACCCCAGGAAATCGCCATCCGGTATGCTGTATACTGGCGTTACCAGCTATGCGATTTCAAGATACAAACGTGCGTGGAAAACTGTGACTGCAAAGTAAGGAGGACGAAATCCACGGAACAAAGACAGGCTTACTGGACAAAACGAGTGGCTAAAGGGACGTCAGTTTCGCAAGGCAGCTTTAACTCTAGGCAGCAAGCTAGCTCTAGCTCTAAGGCAGCTCTCAGTTTCGCAAGGCAGCATACCTAGTGATTGTGAGATAATAGAAATTCAATGATAGGTTTGAATACTGAAAAATCGGTCGACTCAGCATTTCTACTTTGGTTCAAGTTCATGACGTATACTCACAGTTCGATCACGCAAAACCAAAAGTCAAAGATCTTCAAAGGTTTTTCCCTCGAAACTTGGGAATTTTCGACAACCTTTACTGGTTGTCATCGTCAGGCAGTTAAGCCACCGGCACCCACACTCACAACCAGTAAGGGTTGTCGAAAATTCGCAAGTTTCGAGGGGAATACCTTTGAAGATCTTTGACTTTTGGTTTGCGTGATCGAACTGTGAGTATCAGTATAAGTCATAGAAATTCAAGTTTGATCCCCACTCGGAAATCGATTGATGCGTGAATTCCACCTCGATCAAGATGACCCCTACCGGATCGACCCCGTCAATGGAAACAACGTGAACCTTTGGTGTTTGCTATCGGGGGAAACGCATCAGTTTCACAGAGGACTATAAGTAATTTTTCATAGGTAGCCACGTCTTTTCTATTTGTAATATGCATAGACTGAGGCTATGGCCAGTCGCACATTGTTGGAGAGCTGCAGTGTCACCCTCAACAGCCTGGAGGATGGGTGGTAGGGTGTCCCAAGTATAGCGACTTGCACCATCGTGTGGCTGAACTCCCAAAGGTCCGTCCTTAATGAATAATGATATACTAAATGACCCTAACTTTTCCAGTTTGGACACCAGAGAAAATTTTTTTCCCTAAACTTTGGTTGGCCTCAGTAAATGTCATTTTGGCTATTAGGGTGGTATCCCATTATCTTGAGGCCACGATTGTGATTGGCTGATTGGTTGGTAGTGATCTGGATTAACTGGGATGCATATAAGAATGCGATCCTACAACACTTCAGCTATCGAGTGTGTTTGCGTTTTCGCTGCACAAATTTGCACAAACTTGGGTCACGAAAAAAAGATGAGTCGGTTCTCAGGCCCTGACTGGTTGTCAAATTTGCTCCTTGTCATTGCTTGTTATTTGCTAGTACTTTATAGGAAAAGCAATTCAATTAGCTGAAAATAAGTAATACTTAACTTGGTATTCAGTAATTGTACTCTGTTAAGCTAACCAATTGCAGCTCAGTGAAATTAAAGTCCAAGAGTTTTGGGCAGTTAAAAGCAGACTCGAGTATTAAAAATAAAATGCCTGGTGGCCTGATTACTTTTGGAATAAAATGCCCGGGAAACTTATTTCTTTTCACGCTTAATTGCGTAGTAAATATTTTTTTGTTGTGGTAGAACATTTTTCAGCAAACATCGTGAACATTCACAGAACTGCACGCTGCCCTGTTTTTTCCGTACTGGTTTTATTACCCCTCTCGTCAGTTCGCCTGCTCTCCTCATCACCATAGTTGGGTAGATAAGTCCAGACTCGTGTTGTTGGAATAGGGGGAGTATACCCCTCAGCCACATTATTTTGTCATTTCCAGCTGGCTTAACAGAAATTTTGGTTAAATTGCGGCTAGCCACCAATTTTCTAACTACCACCGGCCAACTACAAATTCGGGCGGCTAATTTTCGGCAAAATCGACCGAGCAAAGGTGAAACTCGCTGAACATGAGAACAAATGATGAAATTGCTCCTCATCTTTATTTTTTTTTTGTGGGGGGAGGGACATAATGCATTTCTAGGTGATCATAAAATGAAAAAAAAGGAGAAATCTGAGGTAGAAAAAAAAATTCTTCCCTCAAATTATAGCATTTAAGTAAAATCCAAGCCACACCGCATGCCGACATAATTACTTGAACCTTAAAGCAAAACCGAAAGTAACCATACATGCTGAGGTCGAGGACCATACCAATACAGTACATGGCGCTCATTAAGTTGCTGGCAAGACAACTGGTTTTAAAAACTACATGAAAGATAAGACAGTCGAGCAGTTTGCTATTAGAGACAAGTTGCAAGTCATTTTATGATTGTTTTGTGTTGTTTTAATGTATTGCAGCTTGAAAATTTGCGGCTTTAGCCATATTTTTTTTTTGGCGGCTAGGCCCGGCGGTGGCCGAACAATATTAAGCGGCTGTTCGGCTGACTCAAACAAATGCGGCGTGGCGGCTAACGGTGGCGGCTGAGGGAATGGGGAGGAGACCAGTCTTGCTATTGCTCCAGTCGTCGAAGTTGTAATGGGATGGCCCCCTTTTTTACCTTGTTGGAGGTTCCAGCCACTGTGTGAGCCTCTTTGTAGTAATCATGGGTGAGAGGGCTGGAAAGTGTGTTTTATTTTTGGTTTGGGGAGGGGGGTATCTACTAGTAATCAACATGGATGGGCAGGGATTATATCCGATGCATGTTTTTGATGCCTGTATGTTGTGGACAGAGTTGTTAATGCTTTGGTCGTTTATATTTTTTTTTAGATGTTCTTTGAGGACAACATTGATGATGCCAAGTACTGCGGTCACCTGTACGGCCTTGGCACCTCTTTTGTCTTGAATGGCAACTCCTATCACGATGACCACAATAATCACAATAATCATAACAATTCCGCCACATCGACCACCACTTCGTCATGATAACAGTCAAGTCACTGCTGTTCGGCCGGCCGAAAGGACCAACAATCGCGGAAGTCGTGGAAGCCAAGCTGTAAACAAAAAAAACAGCAAACGTTGAATGGAGTCGACCCCTCAACTTGCGAGACTTGTCCGTTGTCGTCGTCATGATCCCCTGATTCTACAGGAACTGCCGTGACAACTACGAGAACCGAGTGTGACATGGCCCCGCCTCCCCTAGTCGGGTAGCTGCATGAGTCAATGAGAGGTGTGATGTTGGCGCGCTTGCTTGCCTGCCTGGGTGTGTCGGTGAAGCACTTTGCATGGCATCATTTAAGACTTATTCCCAGATCTTGGTCTAGCAAGGGATTGACATCCTGTATCTTAAGTGAGGGCTTGTTAGTATGTTACTAATGATGAAGGCTGGAGGATAGCGTTCGGCGCTGACCTGTAATATTACAGCGTCCAGAGCAATCAACGTCCTTTGTGTTGTCGTTAATTTAGCAAAGATTGCTAATCTGTGGCGTCAAGTAGGGCCCCAAAAAGGGAGGCCCATTTCATGTGAAGTATGGTAATTCTAGATTTTTAACCTAAGAAATAAATTGTGTATTGTTGAAAACAAACAAACCCAAAAAAATGTAACTTAAATGGTAACATGACATTGGTAGGCATTTGTGTACCATAGGGACGACAAGCTACTGTGTTGAAATGTTGCCGATTTAAACTTTTTAAAGGTTTAATATTTTGTAGAATATTTTATCGGGTTTCGATTAGCTCTCTGCAATGTTACAGGTCGTCAAAGAAACTATTTGAAATTTGATGATTAGTGTTTCAAACACTGCCGATTTAAAACATAAAAAATCTAATCACTGTTTTTTACAATTTTGCCAGCGGTCACGTTGGAGCTTCAAATTTGTTGCTAGCTACTGTAAGTGTTGGAGATATACAAGCTAAAATTAATAATTATAATAATAATACTCTTGTTGTTTTGTTTTTTGTTTTATTTACAGTATGATTATTTAATTTTTGTTGAAACTACTTTGGCAACAGGATGTTTTTTCCCTTGTTGATACATTTATGCTTGTATTTGACTTGGTGTTTGCATCTGCATAAACTTCTCGCTGACATCAATTCGGGACTTGGGTCCGTTAAAAGAATTGAAGCGATAAAAAAAAATACAAACAGAATAGTTGGGAAGTGTAGGTTGGCACACTAGGTTGGTTGTTTTTTTTTAAGTGAACTTTGATGAACGGAATGGAATGTATATTAGAAAGTGTGTAATGGTATATAATATGTAAATTTTTGTAGTAAACGTATCAAGTGTTTAACTTGCTTTTCTTTCCTTTCTTCCTTTATTACCAGGGGTCGAATTGTTCGAATGCACGGGGGATAAATTTGTACTACAGATGCTGGTGTGTAAAGTTGCACTCAGACGTTTAGGTTTTCATAACTTTTAAGCCGCCTAAGATAGACTTGGTTTTGTGCTGTTTTAGCAGCTTGATCAGAATATTCCTTCCACGCAACCGCCTTGCTTAACTCTATTTGGGGATAGTTGGATGATGGTTTTCGGAAGGCTGTAATTGCCATAATCTAATAATTAGATTTCATGGGGGAAACAGGCTGGTTGAGTTAAACACGGGAAAAGTAAGTGATGTGGCATTAGAGAAGCTCTTCCATTAATAGAGCAGGGGTCCGAGTTCCAACTTGATCCTTATTTTCAACTGTGATTCATTAAAAATATTTTATTTTTAGGCAGGTTTTATAAAAGAAAAAAAATTCCTTATTTCCTACTTGTCTCCCTAGAAGCTGCTGGAACCCTTGTTACAGGGATGCTTGAACCTTACCAGACACCTGGGTTTCAAAGTGGGACATGGTTAAATTAACGCCTCAGTTTTAAAAGCAAACCTGTAAAACATGTGGTGCCAAAATCACACTGCTTTCTATTATCTGTACCGTGTCAGCTGAATTTTGGTGGAATTTATACTGACTTGGTTTGGATTTGCAACTGGATAATTTTCTTCGAAAACAAACCTATCACTACTTTGACTTTCCTTCAACAAATTTGTTAGTTTTAATACACCATTTTAAAGGGATTTTCACCATCTTTCCAATGGCCCAAACTCCAATTTATAGTTAGTTTCCTTCAAAAATTATTAAGGAAAATTAGGAAAACTTTTATCTTTTGTAATTAAAGATATCTTCGAAACCATGTAGCTGATGCATCAGTAATTTGTGATGAATTTTTATTTTAACTAAAACTAGAACACAACAAACTGTTGGTATTTGAAACTTTCAGGCCACGAAAAAAATATTAGTTGGTTCTCAGGCCCTGTCTGGTGGTCAAATTTCCCCCTTGTCATCGCTTTTTGTTTGCTAGCACAAGCTAAATTTATTACCGTACAAGGAAAACCAATTCAGTTACTGAATAGTAAGTACTATTTTAGCCCAACTTGGCATTCAATAATTGTACTATAATGTGAAGCTACCCACTTGCAGCTCTGTAAAATTAAAATTCAAGTGTCTTCGGAAATTAAATTCAGACTCGAGTTACTTCCAATAAATTAAAAAATAAAATAAAAAGCCTGGTGGCCTGGTTCCTTTTGAAATGAAAATATGCCCGAGAACCAAACATATTTCTTTTCACGGCCTTATTTTGTAGATACGATTGCTTCATTGTATTTGTCGGATCCTTTCGGTTACAAAGTAAAATTAGGTGGTCAGTAGTCGTAACGACGTAGGTTACATTAATATTAGTTATTGCACTCCCAAGGCAACTTGCGCAGAAATCTAGAGGTACTAATTTAATTTGCACTTAGTTTGAAATTGGAAAATTCGACCCCTGCCTACTAAGTAAATTTAAAAATTCAAATTTTCAAACCAATTTGGCTTCCTCGAACCAATTTGGCTGGCCACCAACTATATCTGAAGGAAAATGGGGCAGAAATGCCGAATTAAAATTCAAACGGAATTTAACAACTTCCTTAGTGATAATCCAATTGGAACGGAATTTTAAAAAATGTCCATAGTTTGATCTGAACGTCCATTGCACGTTACAATGCTGAGACAAGAATTAAAAACCGCCATAATGTGTAGTTGAATGCCATGTTAAATACAAGCTTACATCACTGCCTTGAATCACCACTGTTGTGCATGACACCTTCCTTCCTTCCCAACTACGAAACCATCTCCATTTTAATTCTCACTGCCAGTTCAAAGTACAAATCTTTAGGCATCCGAAAGAAGGGTAGCAAAATGGTTCATTGATTGTGTTTTGTTGTGTCAGTTTAAAAAAGTTTTGTTACGGTGTAATGCTTCCATCCTGAACTGAACATACGCTAATACTGCAGAGAACGCTACAGGGGACGTACCTATTTAGTCGGAAGTATTCCAGTGGACCGAAATTCTCAGTTTTAACTGTGGACTTGTATTTGTAATATGACAATTTGGAAACCCCTATTAGCTTGAAAATGTAGGTATCCAATTGATTTTTGAAATAGTTTTATTACACGGGTACTTTAACACAGTTTTGTATGTTGACATTAAGGCTTTACCGAACAAAACGAACCGATCATGGGGGGGGGGGGGTTCGATATTTGGCCTTTCAAAAGCAAAATGCCAAACCGAACGTATTTCCACTAATAATTGATGGATTTGATGTTTGAATACACCATGTTGAAGGTTTTACCACCAGCATTTTGTCGGTCCAAACTACAAGTTGTAGCTCGGACTGTTTAGAAGTTACGAAGGAAAATTTAAAGGTACAGGCAATTTCTTTGTTCAAAAAGAGTTTCTACGTCTGTGCACTTTCAAGTCCCATGTGAAAATATCTGCATTTGTTAAGAAACTTGTAGTTTGATAAATGTGTGAATCTTTGTAAACCGAGTTCTTTTAAATTTTATTTTAAAGGTTGATTGCTTTGGTACATTTTTGTTCGGTGTTCAGCTCATTCAAGGTTGATTCGGTTCGGCTGAAAAATTATTCGGTACGGCCTTAGTTGATATTGTGTGCCGTAGAAATCATTCAGGTTGTACCGAAGTGTTCTGTTTAGAAATGTTCGGCTCATTTAAGGTTTGTTCGGTTTGGTTAAAAATTGTTGGTTCGGTACAGCCTTAGAAATCGTCGATGCAGAAAAGTTGAACAGCTGTCACCAAATAATATTCAAAGCACAGTGCCTTGTTTTGATTTTATATGAATGAGTGCAGCTGCTATGCTTGAGAACAGCTTGATTTTAAGTGATCAACTGCCATTGATAGGCCTAAATGTGGGTACCGAACATGTAGTGCAATGGAGCCCCATATGAGCAATAGTTTTTGCTTTTTATCTTGCAGAAGCCAGTCCGGCTTTGTGCTTGTTGCTATAGAGACGCTACATAATGAAATTGATGAATTAATATCAAATGTAGCATTTGTTTCTTTTTGGTTTTGTGTTCTTGGCCACAGTTTGTAGAACTTGTCGCGTTCAAGGGGTATCAAATTTTAGTCCCTATGACATTGCTGCCAAAGACTTGACTTTACAGTTGTTTTAAGAAGCCTACCATAACTGCGTTCATTAGATTAAATTCTGCTAATTAATCAGGACGTAAGCATTACATGCTATTTCATTTACCGGTGTGTGACGCCTATTGGTTCACACCTTGGACTATGCATAATGAATGGTTGCAAGTAAGGCTGCGCCAAACTCGTCGTAGCCGAAATTGAGGGAGTTTATTCTGTTGTGATGTTTGGCATTTTATCATGAAAATATATTTGTTTCAATATTAAACTACAATTCTCATCAACAAATTTTCTTTCAATACACAAGTTATATTTAGCCATCTTTCAGTTGTTCTAACACCAAGATGAGAGTTCAGATATTCTCAAAAGTTTTTCAAAACCCGTAGCGACATGACTAGTTTTGTCATATTTACCCAGTTTTAGGAGCCTATTTTGCACAGCATTATCTTATTAGCCTTAATATTAAACTCATTTTTAATTTTATTTATGTAAAGTTATTTTTCACAACACGCATTTACAGTAGAACCTTGATTAATCGAACACTAAGAATTGACCAAATCAGAATCGGATCTTTGGGAATCGATTCGGATTCATCAAAATTTGTAATTGCCTCACTCCCCGACAACGTGGCTAGTTTGGACATTTTCTAATATACCATTTGAAGCGTTCTTGCCAGCTTTCCAATACTATTAAGTGTAGTGGAAAGCTGGTGAAAAAACACTTCAAATGGTATGTTGGCAAATGACAGTTGGCTAGCGTAAACTGTTTTGAAGTTAAGGGGAAAAATTAATGGACAAACTGAAGACAAAAAATTCTATCTGTATAAAATACAAAAGACTGAAACGGAAGGGTTTTTTTTTGGATTTGGGTAGGATCCAGATCGGATTTGGAAAATCTTGCAGATTATCTGGCTCTGAATACCCATTCTCCGGAAGTTCCCAACTTGGACAGTTTTCAGATGGTAATCTAGTTTTGTGTATCGTCTTTTCTGGAAGTATTTCCATCTAAAATCATGTAATCCATTTGCACAGTTTGCTTGCTCACAAAAACTCAACTTTGTCAGGCCACTAAAATTGATTAAAATCGGTTCTTGGGAGAGCACGCATAGGTTTTTTTTCTCAGCGCATCACAAATTTTTTAATGCCATGATCTACGCTTTTAGCAAACATTCCCTGGAGCCAGTGACAATTATCAGCCCAGTGATCCATTCACATATTCGCTTCGAAACGAATCTAAGGGACGACAAGGCAAGTCACAACTAAAAACCATTTACACGTTGAACGTGGAATTAAAACGCACGGATTGTAACCTGCAACAAAATATAAGCTACAGGAATGCTTTGCTTGGCAAAAAAAATTGAGTAAATTGTAAAAAAAAAACTCGGCCCAGGTATAAATTTTTTTTTAGTTCCACTCCTTAGAACCACTTAATTTTTAGCGGCCTTGGGCACATGAATTTGATTACAAATAACCCTCAGTCCTACTTAGTTCGGCAAAATCTAGGTTCTCGTGCAGTACAAAATGTAATGTTAAACGTTAAATCTGTCGTGAATTACACTTTGTCTTGAAATAACCGTTTTGTCTGGACTTAGCTAAGCACCACGTTCTTCTAACTGGGTAAATACTGCATTGTGAAACTTGCTTTCATAATTACATAACCATTCGAAAAATTCACAACGGAAGCAAAACTCAATCTCACAACACGGAAATCTGTCAATTTCACATTTTCGACAGCTTTAGTTGGTGGTAGATGGAAACTAAACTCAACTCTTTTCATCAGGAGACAGTTGGGAGAAGTTGTCATCTATCTCCAACAAAAGCTGTAGAAAATTAGCGAAATTGAACGATTTCCCTGTTGCGAGTTTGAACCTTTAATTGTTAGGTTAATTTATGTTCTGCTAGTTTTCAGACTCGGCTTTACTTTGGTTTGTTTCGTTCAAAAGGGAAGAGTTAGGTACAGTCTTGCTCGTAAGTGTTGTGTGGGTAAAATGGACCTTTTGCGACATTCCAATCTACGGCTATCTTATACGAGATGGCAAATTATAATGGAATATAGGATTTGAACAAGAGTTTAGTTGAAGAGATGCCGTTCGTAGTTTTCACATTCCTGTTTGGCAGTGATGAAACTCAAATGTATGTATGTATGTATGTACATTGCAACCCACTTACCGATTATGATCTCTACAGGCTGTGTCATTACCAAAATGCAGTCCGTACTAGTCTTAGGTAACAGTCAACACGTGCAAAGTTGGAATGCCTCGTAGCGTGTGGAATGTAGTTTAATATTTAACGAGGGGGAGTTTACCTAAGAGTGGTTAACTCGCAGAGCCATGCTTTTGCAGGTGTATATACTACCAACAGTAAGGGAAGCAGTACTCATGTCAGTAGCACACTGTGATCAGTAACATGGTAATTTACTGACGTCGGTAAAAGTGCAACCAAAATCATCTATTTTGTTGAAAACATCCAGAATACATATGTGGTCGATTTAGAGGATATGGACTTGCAGTAATAATATTTTCCCATTTTCTTACAAGCTCAAAATGGACAATCTAGCCAAACGACATGTTGACGGATGCGGTGAGTAAAGTTATTTTTTTTGGCTGTTGAGACAAGGGTATTGTGACTAGTAACAAGCCGTTTAATAGGACCAAAAGAAAATAGTTATTTCACGAAATGGTATAATATATATATATATATATTTAATTATTTATCAATCAAAATAATTTTTTTTAGCGTAATCGTGTCTTAATCACGACTTGAAATGTTACGAGTCGAGTGTAAGTAATTTTTTTTTTACTGCATTTCTAAAACTTGACAAAATAACGGCTTAGCGCTTTGTATTATTGGTTGGTCACAAATCCTATTCTGCCGTCGTTTCAGACTGTTGGCTTTTGGGACTCCCGAGTACAGATTGGAAATCGACGTTTGCTAAGTGCACGTTGGTGTAATATGAGAAACACACTACTGGTTAATTAGAAAAAAAAAACTCCAAATGTTTATTGGGATACGACACAATGCATGGTGTCAAGCAATAATTATCAGAAAAAAAATTGCAAATATTCATTACGGTACGACACATTGCATGGTGTCGAGCAATAAATTATTTTATGGAGTTTTGAGTTAATGAGGGTAATTTTGTATGGGGCCAACCAAATTTAACTAACCAATAATTCATTTGAGTTAACAAGGTTTTATTGTATTCAATAAAATACTGCATGCAGGTTAACGCAGCGGGTGCAAGAAAGGGTGAACGAACCATTACGGTGTACTTTGTGGGTTAAATTATGGTGAGGTATTTTACCTTGCCACGATTGCATTCCTGTTGTGCAAGTTATCATTATGCCCAGTATTGACTTAAATTCCATTTCCTCTATTTCTTACCTCTGTTCTCTGGGTGTAGCCTAGCCTAGTTCAAAGTCTTGACTTTTACTCGCTCACATAATTTTGTCCAGCCGAAGAAGGCCTTTTGCAGTGTTAGTAAATGTAGACGCAAATTCTGAATACTGTTCCCTCTAAAATGTGCCACTCCCATATGATGAACACAATATGTCAAAATTAAATTTGTTGTGGCAGCAGCTCTACGTTTAGTAGCTTGACTGTGCCCATTTTGTCTTAAACATTGATAAGACGAGTGTTTTACAAATTAAAATATCTTGCCATCTGTTATAGGCACAAGTCCCTCCTACATCCATCACACATTGACTTTAAAACAAACCCATCTATCATTCATGAAAAACGATCGAGACCTGCGATTTTGAACAACATAGCCATTATCATCGAGTTTGAGTGTCCTTTATACTCGTGGAGATAAAAATGTACCGTAGTTTTGTCTGTTGAACCTAACTGCACAGTGTGCTCGAGATGGTGTGTGAGCAGCCGTTTCGATTTTATGATGTGCAATCAAATTTGTCTCTGTCCAGTGTAGGCATTTAAATGTTAGGCCGTAAAAAAAAAAATTCTTGATTCTTAGGCATATGAATGAAGCCATTGTATTTTCCCCAACTTTATCGTAAGGTGGTGGTTGTTTTTTTATTTACAAGTTCGAAGTTCCATTACACCATCTTAATAATTTGTTCGAACACTTTTTGATGCCGATAACCTAAAGTCGATAGCTTAGATTATTTTCAAGTTATTTGGTTAAAAAAAAGTTATACACAAAGATTGCATAACGAACCCAACAACTAGACTTGAACTAAAGCAGCTTCCTTCAATCTTTGTGGGCCATTACAAATGATCGTGTCACATCACGAAAAAAAATGTCCAAGAGCCAAACTATTTTTTTTTTAGCTGAAAACATAAACGCATCTTCGGTGTATGCTGATTTTAAATGTATTGCTCATTTTGTCAGTCTTTTTCATACTGCAAACACTGTAGGAAATTATCAGATTGTATAGTAGTGAGAAAATAAAGTTAATACAAAACCAACAATGGGAATAACCAACAACAAAAAAATACTTTTATTAACATACACACAAACCAATTCAATGAATTTAGTTTTAAAGACTTGAAATTTTCTAAATAGCCTCTCTTAACAGCAGTTCTCCTAACTTCAATAGTTAAAAATTGTTGCTGCAGCAATTTACAATGACCATGATAAGAGTGTTTATTGTATTCAGTTTGCTCCAGTTGTAAAATTAGTTATATTAATAACCCTGTTTTAAGGTGTGGTGTTAACCAAATTGAGCATAGTACTGCTGTACATATTTAGAGATATAGGCAGCAGTGATATAGAAATCATCTACACAGAATGATACAGAAAAAAAAATCGTGCACTTTTTAAGGTCCAAAAGCCAATTTTGAGTCAAAAATTGGGCGCTGGAGTCGTTGTCTGGAGAAGGGAGGGCAGAGCTAGGCCTATTGCCTGAGTAAGTTTATCTGGCTTCTTACTATTACTTTTTCTCCTTCCAAATGTGTGGCAAGGTTCAGAATTGAGCTGGTTCATGTAAACACAGCATCAACAATTAAAAAAAAAAAAAAAGATTAAGCAAAACTTTCAACTTTTGTCCAGTGTACGTACTAACATGCATAAAGATGTCACCTACAAAAGTAAAGGCTGTATGCGTTACATATTACTAAACACAATCAACATTTTTCTATTTTTCCCACATTAAAAAATAAATCAGAAATTGGTTTTTGGATTCAGAAAAGCGGCACTACTTGCACATAAATCTAGACTTGTAATATAGAGTTCATGTTCTGCAGTTTTTTTTAAGGCCACAATGTACATTGGAATGATACAATATAACTCAATTATCCTAAGATCTATTCTTGGAGAATACAGGATCGGAAATAGTCTTTGCATTTTCATGAACCCAATTCTGAAAGTCTGACCCAGTTCTTAAAAGTTTGCCAGTCACAAAAATTGTATTTATTTTAATGACCATCGTGAAGTGGTCAAATAATTGAAACGTGGTATCTCAGTCTCTGTAGGTTGAAATGTTCTACGATATCTTTAAATACTGTAAACTGCTTGTCTAGTAGGGATGTGCGATACTCGAAAAATTCAAGCCGAGCCGAGTACGGAACATTTACTCGAACTCGGCTCGTCACTTGCATCCATACTCAAAAAACGCGAATCCGGTAAAAATAACTTCGCCCATTTTTGACCGATTTTAACGTTCAAATATACCAAATTCATTGTCTCGGCGAGAGCTTTCCAGTGGTGCAAACTAAAAGCCACTAGCTCAAACCATTTAAAGTTATGTCCTAAAAACTAGAAAACTAGTCGTAGATGTTGACCCTCACATTTCGTTAAGCAGCATCTTAGTTGTTATTACCTTAACAAATAAAAAATGACTCTTGCAAAGTGTGTTGACCAAATACTCGAACTCGGCTCGATACTCGATTCTTCTGTTACAAACTCGGCTCGGCTCGACTCGAATTAAAATTAATCTACTCGCACACCCCTACAATACAGTAAATATCGGCAACTGATTTGATCCAGTACTTGGTTGCGGTACAGCCTAAATTTTCCATTATGTTCAAATAAAAACAACTACGGGTTGAAATGGACAGGTTTACAAGAGTTTGAGAACAAGTGTTTACATAAACATGTTCGGAAAAATATTACTAGTTCAACCCCCGTCATACATAGAGGTTACTAGGGGTTGCACCAAGGCATCGCGAAAAATAATTTTTCATACTTGGCCTAAGTCGGCCTTTCTAGAGATACAAAGTACATAACATAAATATACAGGGCGATTCATATACAACAGTAAGTCCCAGCAGTAACAAGATTGTTCGAAACAAAATCCCATTTTTAATAAACTCGCTAAAAATTCCGGGTACTTGTATGCAAATTAGCTAATGTAATCTCCCCCCCCCCCCCTTGTAACTAACTCTGATATAACAAAATTTTGCTTAAAACAAGGCTATTTTGCTTTCCCAGCAGTTGATTTCTATACTGGTTGTAACAAATTTCATATCCACACACCACTTTATTAACGCAATTCCCTACCGAACATTCAAACGTCAAAGATGATGATGCTGGAAAAATAAAGAAAGACCAGATTGTCAACAAATACAGCAATCCGGCAAGAGCCTATCGCAGTGGCCTTACTATGCACAATTTGTATTTTTAGGATCAGCCTATGAAAACAGTGGCTTGTGTTTTAGTTATAGAATGGCATTTTTTTATGTTAAGTCCGGATATGAAGAAATTCGGTTGTAACAATTTTTTAGGCCCCTAATAATTTCGTTATAGCAGAAACTGAACTGTACGTAAAATAGACCTGTACTAGGCGTACTTATTTTATTGTCACATGAAAAAAGCACTTCAACATTCCCCATCATGATGGGCTCTTCACTGGTACACTAAGTTACATAAATTGAGTAATCGTGTGAACATCATCATTTTATAGGCTTATTTTGCAGTTCTTTATGAATAGCCCTGCTTATAATTTGGTAATTTGTTCTAATTATTCCATGATTAATTACATGTGGAGGGGAAAAATAGTTTAGATATCCACTCTATTCCCCAAGCCAACTCTTGCCTCAACCAGCTTGCAAGATCCAAATTATCCAAATAACGTCCAATCCAATACGTTCAGATCATACAACAAAAACAAGTTTTCCTAAACATCGCAAATCTCCACTAATTTGTTCAACTTGTGAAATCTGACAACAGCAACAACAACACAGCAGGACTAGCATAAAAGTAAATTTAAAACAAGACAATCCGTTTATAAATCACCTTACACGCAATACTGCATTTGAATGCTACTAATGTGAAACTACATAAATACCATAAAACCAAAGTTTTAATTTTAGATTCTACTGCTACTGAATACATTAAAAAATCAATTTGTTGGACACTGTTAACGCAGTGAATAAAGAACACCAGCCCGACCTGTATCCAGCTGGTAACTGTTCTCCCAGCGCTCGTTACGAGTTGTAACCTAAACTTTGCAAGCCGAAGTTCTAAAACTGTCCCTTACAAAATTAGCTCATCAGATTCATGTTATCAGTACCATTTCACGTTTAGTTTTTTTGTGCCATAACATGGTTACCGGGATGGATGAGGGCAATTAACTACTGTATGAAGCTGGAAAACTTTAGGTTGGTTACCGGGACGCCGTGAAACATTTTCCTTACACGGTTTTGTGATACAATTTTAAACCCTAAAACAAATTATTTTAAATGGAATGTTCTTCCTTTCAAAATGCATTACTGGTGACAGCGTGCTCCAAATTCTATTTAAAATAGTGGCAGAAAGAAAAAGGGATATTATTTGTAATAAATTAATGCCATTAGACAAACCCATAATCAATTAAATAAATACAAAGTTCCATTTTGAAATAATGCTGGGATATGTAAAAGGTTTTTTTAATGCTGCCGGAAGACCGAAAAAGCAAAAGCGTCAAAATGCTTGAAAATAATGGCTGCCTTCATATCAATTCCATGTAATGTACATAAATGCTGGTTCCCGATTTAACTGTATTATATTGTATAGTTGAACAAATACTTTAGGAGATAGGTGTTGCGGGCAACTTTGGGAAGGGAGGGAGGGGGCGTAACTAGCAACACTCAAATTGTGAGTTTTCGCACAAATGATGTAGAAACACATTCCATTGCTGTGTTGTGATCAATATTCTCAAAAAACAAAGTATGTCAAGTTGGAAAAAAATCCACAAATTGTTACTACCAGCTGCTGCTGTTTTGTTTTCTATTGTAAAAAAAAAATAATATAACAATGGTTAGATGACGTTTGATTGCCTTGCCGGCACTGTGCAGGTCTGGTTTTTAGGGTTCATGCCTCATTTTACAAAATAAGAGGAAGACGAAGTTGTAAATGGTTTCGGGAAGTGTACGGTTGCACTTTTGTACGATTTATGAATTTCAGGAACCATTTGTGAATAATCATTGGAACTGTAAAATGGTGGGTTGTCATGCTGGCTCCTCTAGCATCAGCTGAGGCATTTTATTTTAGTCTTGTAGTAGAGTCCACTCATAGTTTTGTGTGTAGGGCTGTCTTGTGTTTTATTGTCCGCCGATGTAAATAAAATATTCAGATGGCCGTAGATTTCGTATTGAATCCTCATCTAGACTTGTTTCTGTCTCTCTTTCTTTTAATTTGCATGTGAAACACACATTTAGGTCTAATAATAACACTCAGCCAATACAATACAATCACCAAAAGCTGACCGATTTCGATATTTTATACACTAAAGTGCTAATGACACACTGAAAAATTCAATTCCTCCCAAGTTATTTAGAAAACATGGCGGTACGGTAGCAAGTAAAGGGGATGGAAGCTTGTCGTGGCTGCAAAGCACAGGGGTCACATTGGATTTTTTTCAAAAAAAGTAGGAACAGAGTAGAAAGATGTCTACCCCAAAAGTAGGAAAAAAGTGGTTGCTACACTTGGTTTGTTTCACTGAAATGTAACAAATCGTCACTAAACAGCAAACGTTGAGTACCGATACCAACTCAGATTAAAAACTGTCCAGAAGTTGGTTTAAGTTTGAGTGATGACATTAACAAATGAGAAAAAACTAGATAAGTAAATCACAACACCATGTGAAATGGCCCGATGAAATCCGTTCCTACCTACGCATGAAACTCGCATTTTGCCTAGTAAAATTTTGGTAAAGGCAACTTGCCTAACCAAGAATAACGACGACATCACAACACATAAACGAAATAAAATAGTACAGTACGCCCAACAAGTAGCGAGACAAGCAAAAGAATATACAGCGGAAAAGTGCAAGCGCACATTGAAATTCAATGCACTGCCCGACTTCCCGCTATGTGGTGGTCGTGCATGGAACCCTTCCAAGGAGCGGGAGGAAGAGCCTTTCTGCAGATTCTTTTTGAATGTAACTCACGGTCACGCAGAGCAAACAATTGCCTCAGGGGCCCCGACTCCAGCATGAATATTGAATAATAAAGCGTATTTATGTTTTTAAAACTGAATAAATCTGTGTCAAAATCCCAAATAGGTAATCTTTATTTTTTTGAAAAGGTGGAATAAGACAACGCAAAAAAAAAATTGCTACGTTTACGGGCGAGGTTGCAAATTGAAATACCAAGCAAACAAGCATTTCATTTTATTTCTTACTATCTGTAAAATTCTTACCTTCAGTAATCGTGCACAAATCACTTCTTTTACGCTTCTGCTGCTCATTTAAAAAAAAGTTCCCTAACAAATTGCATTCATTCCTGCCAGGCGAGCTGCTCTGCCTTTCTCGCCGGAGCAGCCGCTGTCTTGATTATCATCACATCAGTTTGAGCATGTAACGAGGACGGAAGTGCGTTGTGTGAGGAGGCAAGGAGCAGTCTTTCCTGGGTGTATGGCTGACATGGCGGAACCCGGTGCACCTTGCATACATACACGACCGAGTGGTGGCATGGGTGTAGGAGACATAGGGCAAAGCGCGCAAGCAAGTGTTGGAATATACAAGTGTAATATCGTATGTGGCAATAAAGCTGCTATATACATCAAAGAAGCTAACTATTGTGACACCATGAATCGTCACGTCATGGCGCCCAATGACCAGGGACTACTGGAGAACCCTCGCATGATGGACACCAACAAGGGAAATGACGCCCGGGCGACAGGAGAAAACGATACCTTTGTGTACATCATGGCGGAGAACAAAGACGAAAACATGTGTGAGCAACAAGTGAGAGAAGTCGCCAAACGAATCAAGCTGCTCCAGTGTAGAGTGATGGCGGCATCGCCGGACTCATCCAGCCGGAAAGACGGAGAAGAACAGGACCGCCCAGACGACGACATGATAGTGGGAGAAGGCGTGCTTGAAAACATGGCACAAGCGGCGGGTGGACTGGTAGGATCCAGCATTGTGGCGCTTGCTCCTGATGAACTCCCTACTCACAGGCAGCAGGATGAAAGAGAGTATCTACAACATACTACATGTGCCAATATGGGTCTGCGAGACTATTTTTCTTTACCGAAGGCTAGCGCTGCCAGGATGGTGGGCGTACAGACCCGACGCCACCACGGGTGGACCTCGAGCCGTGTACTCAACAATCGGCCGGGGGGACAACCGGCTAGGCGGAGCCATTGGGACGGGCCGCCGCGAGAGCGACAGGATCGGCGACGACGTCATGGCACCCAATTCTACAGACCATGGGCCCGATGGGCTGGCTAACACTGATGAGAGGAGTGACGGACTACCAGCAACCCCGTTCAGATGTGGATGCCATGGCTAGAGTTCCACAGCCTGCAGCCAATCCACGGAATGCAATTTGATTCACCAGACTTTCTGAACACTATGGTGCTTGCGGTAATCCCGGACCGGAACCTCAAAGAAGATGATCTGTACGACTGTGAGCTGCTGTCAGACAGGAAAGAGACTTTCGTTGACGACGGACTAAATTGGTATCACCGACGGACATGGTTTTAAGTGCTGTGTGCGATGTGCGATGCGTACAGCAGGAGGAAATTTTGTGCAGCGACGGAGATCGATTTGGATTGCATGCCAGGAAAAAGCGTGTGACAACTCGGTCTCGTAAGGAAAGCGTGAGGAGTTGAGTATCATAACGGATTTGTTTTGTACATGCATTTCAGGCGCAAGCCGATTTAGTGTTAGTGCCGAATCACTTTGGCCGACAACATCATCATAACAATATTGGCATCCGAACGTGGACACCATTTTTTTGAAGGGTGGTGTCATTTCCCTGTCAAGATTATGTAAGTAGAATTGAACTTGTTAAAAGAAGAAGACGGCCTGTGCGCACAAATTGACGCCTGTGCGAACTTTCGTTTTATTGCAAGAAACTTTATGAAATAGTGCTGCATATGTTTTATTGCTTCGGTTGTGTTTTATGAATTGTGGTGGGCAACAATTTTATTCACTTTTTCATCGTTTACATTCATGGAGCATAAGTTTTTGCCAAGCTGCCATGCAAGCAAACATGGTTTCTTTGCGAGCCCGATGGTTGGAACAAACGGCGGCGGTTCCTTTCCCACCGTTATGGAGAGATTTCCAGAGGCATGCAGAAACTTTTTCCCGATGGGATTTTATCGGCGAAGACGGTATGGAGATTCGCTAGGGACTTCCGTATTCTTTCAAGTGATTATTACTACGATTGCTGTGTGGATAATTCGTGGTTGCGTCGTGACGTCTTTTATTTTCCCATACTGCAATTTCGGGTGGTGGATTGGTTCATTATGCTATGCGATCATAGCAGTTGGAAGCCGAATTGGCTGGTGGTGATTATGTGCCTATACCTGCGGTTGAATGCCAAGTCACGCTTGCGTTTCTCTTTTGGGCCATGGCGGCATGCCGGCTGTTACGACCAAATCCGCTTTGCATTCAATCGCTCAAGCCTTCACAATGTTTCTGGGTTTGGGAAATGCTAACCAACGAAATTTGTGGAAAAAAAGGATGGAATTTTTTGGGCGCCTCCACAACTTTTGCAGGATGATGGCACCATCTGTTATTGTGGATCGAAGACGTTTCCAAAGATGTATTGTGATCTCCGTTAACCGAACGAGTCTTTGGCGGCAAATCGCTGAACCGATACCGATACCTGATGGTGTAAAGGCTGCCGCTACACGTGAGATCTCCAGACAAGACGAGTCGATTTGGCCGGTGGGGTAGGTGCAGTGTTGAGATAGTTTGGCTGTCGGGGAGTTGTTTTAAAACGAGAGTTTGGGGTCGTTCGTGCTGTGTATGGCTTCGAAGGGGTCCGTACTGCAGCGCCACTGTCATTCGCGTGGCAGTTTCGTGCATTGCGTCGAGAAGAGCCTTCGGCTGGAAGGACAATTCCTCTGCTGCGACGTTTTCAGCCTCCAACTTATCGATTGATTTTGCACCGGCACGGTACAAACCTTCACGTGTGTTGACGTTGGACGTGGTTTAGGCTTCGAGATGGAGGTGTGATTTGATGCTTCGCATTGTTTGGAGGCGCAGGTGGTTTCTTGTCGGCAATTGTAGTTTTTGTCGGCCGGTAAGTAATGACTGTGTATTGGCGGTGTTAGCTGTATTTTTATTATTTAGATTCATCGTAAATGTAGTTGTTATTTTAGTTTCACTTAATGTTTCAAGTTCGTTTTATTCGAGTCACCTTTTAGTGAGTGCTAGCTCATGCTACACCACTGATCTGTATATACAGTTGTTCTAAAAACCAACATGGCGCAGTCGACACATTACCTGCATCCGTGCCACGAAAATGAACGCAATCCATTATTTAAACGCAACTAGAACTCTTAAATCGAACCTGGATTGTGATCATTAACTCTTTACTGTAAGTTTGAACGTGAAATGAATGCCAAAACGTAACTTTGAACCAAAAACGTAAGTTTGAACGAAAAACGTAACACAAAAACGTCAACTTGCATGCATCGATCTACAGGTAGGCCTAACTACACCACGTGCGTGAATCAAAGTTGAATCGAAGTTGAAGAATCTCCTTCCCTTTTCCTGCCTCTGAAAGCAGACGATGAGGAAAACTGTGATCTTGATTTACCTCCTGATATAAATGAAGATTATTCTGTTCGCCCACAACGTCCAAAACGTTCCTCTCGCATGCCTGAACGTTTCAGGGATTTCAAATTGGATGTTGAACAATTTTAAAACACAGCAAGAAAAGTTATGTTAGATAAATTTTGGGCCGAGTGTTAGCTGTATTTTTATTATTTAGATTTATCGTAAATGTAGTTGTTATTTTAGTCTCACTTAATGTTTAAAGTTCATTTTATTCGAGTCGCTGTGGGGGGCGACGTCACCCACACACGGCCTCTCTCTCGACACACTCACGCCAGGTGGCACAGATGCGCAAGAAAAAAAGAGGCAGAGTGCGAGAGAGTGCACATGGCGTCTGACGTGTAGAACGTACTGCAATAAAGCCCACTTTGACTAGTAGCCTGACGAGTTGTGTCCATATCCTCTCCGATCACCCTAACATCGCCTTTTAGTGAGTGCCAGCTCATGCTACACCACTGATTTGTACATATCATTTTGTATATAAAGTTGTTCTAAAAACCAACAGCGGTAGCGATACCGGACTGAATCGACGGATGTTTTATTACAAACTATTCAGTTCCAAACTGTTAAGTTTCGTTTCAAACTGTTTAGAACTGTGTTTTTTTTCGGGGGTGGGGAAGTTGTGTTGCTGGTGTGCAGCGAGTTGGTGGATTGGCTTGATGAATTGGTCATTTGTGGCTGGCTTTGTTGTGTGGACTGTTGTCTTAGGCTGGTGTGACTTGCGAGTAATTGTCGGTCTTTTGGGAAATTCTGCGACCCATTTGGGCACCGAGAACCTGTATGCATGCTCACTTGTCTAGGATCATGTGTATTGGGGGTACGACGTCATGCCATTCCCGTGCCAAACGGGAATGGGATGCAGAAAGCAAATCTTTTCAAATCTGTAAATTGGTATTCATGCACTGTGATTGGGCATGGTTGCTGGGGAATTTACACTAACTGCACTCTGGTTCACTACTACACAAACAGTTCTTTTTGGGGATTAAAGGAAACTATTTTTTCTCTGGGAGGAGTGGTTGGATTCCACATGTCTCCGGAAGCGGGATCTGGAATGACTTGAAAGTTGAGAATTCCTGGGTCGGTGTGGCAAATTTAATTGCTCAGAGACTTGTAAATTTTGAGTTGCGGATTGCTACTGTTAGCCATTTTTATTTTAGCTTATTTTTATCTATTTAATTAACGTATCGAGCTTCTTTTTATTAGCGTTATTCGTATTTCAGTTTCGTTTTGGTGTATCAACTTTTAGTGAGCGCCTCACGCTCACAATGCAACCTTGTGTATATGTATACGAGTGTAAATAAAAATAGTTTTCAACCTAACATGGCGCAGTCGACGTGCAAACCTGAATTCATGCCACAAAAATGCAAGCCATCTGCCATTTATTGTTGGCAGATTGTAAAAAATCGTTGTTGAATCGCAATCATAAATGCTTTGCAGTAAGTTTTATAAAAAAAAAACATTGCAGCAAAATCGTCAGTTCAATGAAAATCGAATCGTCATTCAACAGGTAGGCCAAGCCATGTGCTCTCGTAGGCTTTAACAAACGAAAAGCACGCTACGAACTTTTTATTTACTTACCGATCATCGCAAACGCAAGTGTAAAAACTATTTTGACTGTGAAACCGAGCCATAAACTGTTACTAACATCACATTAATTATGGATCCACGTAATTCAAGCCATTCTCGTTCAAAATAATGAAAAACAAAGTAGGAATGGCACGTTAGCTTTAATTACTGAGTCAAGACTTAAACAATCAGAAAATCGTAAAGAATTACAAGAAACAAAAGCACAGTTAGCTGATCTGCAAGCCGAATTTGTTGCCTTAAAAGACCAAATTATTAGTGCTCGATTGCCTACAGATGACTCCACCTTATAAAACCCAGATTTAATTTTCCATTTTCGCCTCTCTTGCCGACTCTCAACGCAAATTAATTTATCAATATGCTGCAGCTACTATTGTTCAGGTGCAATCAACAATGGCTACTGCCAAAGCAATTTCTTTTTTCAATGGTGATCCTCTTGACAATGCCGAGGATTGGATTAAAGAAGTGAATCGCATTGCAACACATGCTAATTGGACTCCTTCATTAAAATTAATTAATGTGCACACACGTTTGTCAGGATCAGCCCTAAACTGGCAAAAAACTACAGGAAAATCGCACTCGGGTCGGGATACCTGGAAAGATGCTTTTATTGCTCATTTTAAGCGACAACTAATTCTAAAGGAATTTTTTACCCTTTAAAGTGAACGTGTACTTCGCGATGATGAGACGATTGCCAACTACATCTATTGTAACGATGCACTTTTAGAAAAATCGCCGCACAAATTAACTCCATCCGAACTGAACGACACCTGACCGGACCTAGTTTTTCCCCTTGGGTGAACGGTTTGGCCGAGGCCTATGTCCGAAATTTTAAACGCGTTTACAAGGCAGCAAGGCGGGACGGGTCTACTATCCAAGAAAGTATAAATGCTTACTTAATTTCGTCTAGAATTACACTAAGTTCGACCACCCAAGCCACAGCTGGTAAGCTTTACTTTAATCGGGAATTAAAATCAGGGTTCGTACCAGTGCTTACAAACCTTATAAGTCCTTATTTTAAATTTTACCATTTGTAAGGCCTTACAAGTCCTTGAAAAATTGAAAAAGCAATACTTAATTCTTACAAGTCCTTCTTTTAATTTCCATACCAATTGAATAAGCCTCCGCTGGCAGTTTTTGTTTATATATCATTTCAAATTTATTTTCTTAAAATCAGTTGAATGCTGAACTCCTAACTTCTTCACAGCTTCATTCATAAAGTGTTTGGTAGTTTCATTCAGAAATCTTGGAAACCGTTACATGGCAGTGTGAAAAATTAATATTACTTATACAGTACCTACCAAGCTCTCGTTGTAATCCTTTTAATAAGAAGTTTTGTTCAGGTTAGCTTGCACAGTTTTTCATGGCAGTGGCACGAGACCTGAATTTGGTGTAACTGTAAGGATGTTTTGTCCGGTCACGATTGCCTGTGTTTGGCATGGCAGAGTATAAAGTAGGTATTACGTACGTACTGAATTTAGTTTATTAGAAAGCATATTTAGGTGGGCAAGCTTGCCGCAGTCTGGTTCACGCACCCTCTTTTTTTTGGCCGCTTATTGTTTAGTATTGCTTGAAATGTAGGGTAGTTTTTTTTTCTTGTTCTGACTGGGAACAGAGCTAATAAGAGCAAACTTCTGTGGTAACTGTTTCGGGACTTTTGTTTCGTTATCTGGGATAAAACTTGAAATTGGAGACATATAATGGTGTCCTTTACTAATTGTTCACCGGTGCCCATTGTGCTTGACATTTGGTACTTAAAAGTTCTTAGAAGTCCTTGAAATCCATTCAGCCAAAATGGTACGAACCCTGTAAAATCTCATCTCGATTTACTCTATCCTGATCCAGTAGCGGTTGCAAAAGGTAACCAACAAAAATAGATTAAAAGAACACAGCACCGTAAACTGCTGAAATATAAGGTTGGCGAAGAAGTTTGGTATCGTGATTTTAACGTCACTAATAACAACCTATGGGCTAGCGAAATAATTAATGAGCTGCTTCCGCATCAATTATATTTGGTACTAACGAATGAACAACAGCTAATGCGAAAGCACCGAGACCATTTGCGTCCTAAAATGACAGAAGACTCCGTCGATAATTCGATTAATTCGAACAGTCCGGTGTCGGAATCTGTCAAAACGAGCTTGAATAAAATTGGCGATAATTTCGAAGAACGCACTAAGTCGCAAAAACGGCAATCTTTCGGCGGAAATAGTAACCTAACGGGAAGTCAGCTGACTCCTGCACGTTTCGAATCTAGCGCCGTTCGTTAGGCCAATCACTAAGAAGGACGGGGGCTATGCCGTTGCTTCAGACAATGAGGGACGCCTCACCTGATTATCAGCAAAATCCAGCACCAGGGTGCAGCACATTAAGAAGCAATTCACCCCGTACACCCGCAGTGGTTGAGTCCGGTGACGTCAGACCGCAAGCCTTGTCTCCATCCACCAGCGCACTCTTACGAGAGATTAAGGATGGTTTTTATTTGCTAGTTCAAGCTAAATTTATTACCGTTACAAGGAAAAGCAATTCAGTTAGCTGAAAATAAGCATTATTTAGCCAAAATTAAGTTTCTTACTACCTGCAAATACTTACCTTCAGTAATTACGCTAAAATCACCATTTTATGCTTTTAACTGCTCATTTTAAAAATAAAAATCCCGATTTTTCATTTTCCTCAAAACTTCACTCCTCTCCCGCTAGGCGCGCTGCACCTCCTCTCCTGGTGGGTGCCATCTTGCGTCTCCTTCCCATCACTATTTTGAGCACTCTATCAAAGATGGTCGTGCGATGCTTTTGCTCTTAGTTTTTGACATTCAGTTAAGTCTGTGACTAGTTATAGGCAAGATTATGTCGGTGCCTGAGTCGAAGTTACGTTGCGATTTTGAAGAACGAGAAGTTTACATCGTGCACTTGTACGAAGTTACCGAGGGATTTTCATCCACTGTGCCGTCAATGCCGTTTGTGCGATTTTACTACGAAAGTGTGTGAATTGTGCGACCTGCATCATCCGTCTACGATAAAATCCATCCTTCACACATGGAAGAAGTCAGACCAACGTGCTGCCCAACATGCGAAGGAAAAAGCGAAGTTATCGAAAAGAATTTTGGATGAAAGGCTGGCGGCTATGAGCGGCGACCCGGATTTGCCCATTATTTTTTCCGAAGCAGATCTGGAGGCAAACATGGCGGCGGACAAAGGAGTGGAGCCTAGCGTGGAAGATTTTGAAACGGTTAGTGATGCCCTTGTGACCCCGATTGCTGCTAACGAGGCGGGAGAGCATTCCGTGAACGTGATAGAACATTCTGAAGTTATTAACGCTGTGGCTACGGAGGAAAATGTGCGGGCGGCCGCCCAACCTTCGTCCCATCTCAATCAAGATGCGGTAATTGCAACAGCGACAGCGGCGGCTAGCGCCATGTTCGACCTTAAAGCGACAGCGCTTGAGAATAAGATGTTATCTGGAATGGACGCCAAGTTTGGCTCGTTTGTGGCCGATTTATTGCACACGATTAAACCGTGGATGCAACAGCCCACCGTAAGTGAAAACTTTGTACCGCTGTTACCTCACTTGTCGGATTTGGCTATGATGGGCTTGACGGTGGCACACCACGGCGACGAGGGGGCGCTGCGGGAAGGATTGCCTTGTTTTGTGGCCGTGTCGCGGGCCGGAACCGCACCGAAGTCAAAAGAGCTGTCGCCGATCGTGAACGTGTCGCCAAAACGAGTGCGTGTGCAGAGCGGAACGGGCGACAATGCAAAGACTGTCCAGGTTAATGAAAAAAATCCCAGCGTCTGTCCATAATTCACCTGTAAAGAGTGTAGGGCAGACTGTTGGTAATGGAAGCAAATGTGCGGCTGGAAAGCAAACCCCACCACACCGTAAATCTCCCAGTAACGGAGTAGGTGATGGGAAGGGAGGGGGGGAATGAGGCTTAATGGCGCGTCGACAGCTTGGTCATTAGCGCCAACCTCAGAAAAAGGAAAATCGATGGGAGATAACGTGCGTAAAGCAGGCCCAGGCGATAAGGTGAAACGTAGTCGGACGACCTCACCTAAAGAGGAGAACAGCGGTCGGGTCGACACAGGTGCCAGTAATGAGGGGCAAAAACCAAAATATTCGGTTGGTGAAAATGACAGTGAAAGTAAATACTCAAATTTAATTGACCTAATGAGTTCCTTTATCGAAACAGTGCAGTACGCCGGCGGGGATAATGTCGCCTTTGTGCCAACACCGCTTGTCACCGCTAGGTCGCCACCGGTCTCCGCCAGTCACCATGGTGTCGCCATCTGTTCCGGAGGTGTCGACGGCGGTGTCTTCGTCGTCACATCTCAGGGTGGTTTCTCATGTCAAACGCCACTCGTCTGACGCACTTCCATCGTCAGGTAAGGGTACTAAAAGAAGTATCAGTGCAGTGTCGCCAAAAAAGGGCAGTGATAAGAGCTTGCAATGCAGTCAAGCTAAGAAGTGTACACGACAATCGTGTGATGATGACCATGAGAGTGACAGAGAGGAAGTCGACACAGGTTCAGGATCTATTGAGGACCCATTTGACGAAGGACCTGGTTATATCCCGTGGGCGACGTTTGCAGAATCAACCCTTAAGCATTCGAAGACGACAAGGTTCTATACGGAATGCCCACCTGTAGTCGACAATCCGGACGATACACCACTAGACACACTAGCTAACGAGGGTGGTGTCTCAACCAAGCCTACCCACCTCCCTCAATCAGCGGTGTTGTTCCGTCAACTGCTGAACGCCGAAACCCTCACCAGAAAAGACGAGCAGCCGTTGTCTGCGGACAAGCCGGAACCACCACATGACCCGAAAAAGACAAAATTCTACTTCCGTGCCACAGGAAAAGGAGCGCCACGAAAAAAATTGATACACTACGTACACGAGATGAGCAGTCTGGAACTTGAATCCAACCTTAAGACCCCAGCTGCCATCCACACGCCATGGGCACAGTTCGAGGAGGACTACGTCATTTTAAGAGCCAGTGTTCGTGCGAGTTCTCAGGCAGAACTGGCTTACTCTAGCTCGACTGCAGCACTCAAAGCATTGGCGCTGGTGAATCACGAGCTTCGGGAAAAAGAAACAATACGCGAGTGTATGCACATCTTAAAGCGAGCTTCGTCCTTTCATAAAGACAGTTTAAAATGGCAGAGCAGACTGTTGATGAATAATGTGTTTAGGTGCAGGGATGCATTGCTTGAGTCAGCTAGTGGAATCTCGACGGAAGTTGCGGGTAAACTTCGCCTCTTACCCATTCATGGTTCTGCAGAATTATTCAATGGCAAGCTTTTTGACTTAGCCCCTGAACTCAAGAAGATAAAACCTCGCTTGTCGGGTGGCCCGTCTGCACGGGGATTGCCAAGAGGAAGGGGCGCATACAGGCTTCAGAGGCCTATTACACAGTGGAACACGCCGTACACAGGGAAAGTCGAGGCAAAGAAGTCAGGGGAGAAGATTCGCATGCAGTCACCCTTTCAGGACCCCCCCCCCCCCCCCCCCGGACCACGTGGAAGAAGGGCGAGCGGGTTCCCATGTAGCAGAGGTTTCTCCCGAGGACGTAGTCGCAGACTCTATACCCGGCACTGACTGGGGATGGTCAGGACACCCCCCCCCATTCACCGGCAGGTGGGGGGCAGGTTGTCCAATCACCTGGAGAACTGGCGCAAGATCACGACGACCAGTTCGTTCTCAACATTTTGGAGGACGGCTACATCCCGCCGTTCAGATCGATGCCAGCACCTACAGACTCTTCCCCAAGTTGGCTGGTCGAGTCTTCAAGAATCCCGGAGCTGATCGAAGAATTGA
>JAHWFP010000782.1:0-10850 GCA_023313725.1 Lithobius niger | reverse complement strand
ACTAAATTAAATAATAACATTTCATCGTTGAATTGAAATCCTAAAGAGTTGTGTTAACGCAGCCGTGAAAACAAAAACATTTTAGCTTGGTTTAAAAGAGTTTTGTCGCATTGTTGCATGAATGAATAGGCTTACGATCGAACCAAATTCTTACTACGAGTCGCTGCTGCAGCGTTTCTCCTGTCCCTTCCCTACTACCACTGATCTATGTTAGGCTAAGTTGCGCATTACGTTGTAACACTGTAATTGTGTGCGCGGAGACATACCGTGTTGCAAAAATGAATAGGCTTACTGTATACAATCCAAATCTCCGTTAGTTGCTGCTTACGAAATTAAAGTTGTAAATTAGGCCTAAACTCTGATAATTATGCCTAAAACGTAAAATTAGCTTAAAAGCTAACATATTTGTAACGGGCAATTCTGATGGTTACTGTTTTTAGATTATATAATGGAGATAGCTGTTGTAGTGCATGATAGAGGTGTGCACCTCAACATTGGAAGTGGAGGAACTGTACAGAAGACCAATGCGACTAGATAGTCGATGTAGCCTCTTGTTTTTTTTGTATGGCAGTTTCATTTTTTGCATTTATTCAGCGGAATGGGCGAATTGTGTCGCCTCTTTAAGTGAGGGAGAAGCTTGTTCCCATCCCCACTACCCACAAGGGCCTTCATCACCAAAAATGGTACCTCCCATTTTTTCATAGAAGCCAGTGGGTCCCCTAATGGCAACTCCAGGTTAGTTGTGGAAGTTCGCATTTTTTTAAGGTTGGTAACGGTTTTGGTCACTCCCAATGTATTTTGCGAGATCAGGAAAGCATGGCTCGGACGGTGCTTGTTGTGCAATCAACTGGTTCTTCAATTTCGTTGCCTCCTGGTATAGGCAATGAACTACAAGGCATCAACATATGTAGGGGTTTTTAGTTCGTGTGGGAGCAGCCCCAATGCCAACCCCACAGTTAAGGGACTTGCTTGAAAATGTGCCGTGGTGCTTGTCAAGGGATTGCGGAAATTCAAATTAACCTTAACCGATGGAACAAGGCTGGTAGTCGTGGTTCAGTTTTGGTGTTAGTTTAATGTTAAATATGAGCGATTATGTGCTCAGGCTCGCCTGAAGTTCAAGGGCAACACTAACCTTGGCTTATGGGCCTCAAATGGAATGTCAACGGCATTAAGCTTGCTTGGGAAAATTTGGATTAGTTAGTTTCGGGCTATTTCATACGTTGACTGCTAACCTAAGTAGCTACGGGGTTGCAGTGCTGAACTAGCAACAGGTTTGGTCTGGTTTGAATTTAAGTTCGGGGATTGGGGAAATTGGGAAAAATTATAATTATAGGGCCGAAATTACCTTTGGAGGCGGGGAGTTGGAGAGTTTGTGGCGGATGGAATTTTTGGTTAATACGTCATTGTTGGGAGCACCCGGCGGAAGACCAAGCGAGCTCGAGCCATTACAATTGATGTCAAGCATTATGTACAAACAAATCATAACTATGTATTGTTACAACAATTGATCAAATAGGATTATTTCAACTAACAATGAGTACTAATTTTGGTGGACAATGGCACATTACAATTTGACGTCATGTGGACTTCGGGCTTGGCAGATTTCACAAATGACGTCGTCAGCGTAACCTTGCTGGGGTAGTACAATTCCAACGTTGAAATCCGGAATAAAACTCGCAACACATAAAAGCAATTTAATTTTCGGAAAAATTCCACATATTTTCCTTGGTCACAACAATTTTAGAAACCACCTTTAAAAATGAAAATGAAGGGCTGATAACGGCCTAGCATTCGCACACCCCTATCTGGGGTACGATTTGGGGTGTGCGAATGCCAGGCTGTTGTTAGCCCTTCATTTTAATTTTTAATGGTGATTTATAAAATTGTTGTTACCGAGGAAAATATGTAGGATTTTTCCGAAAATTAAATTGCTTTTTTGTTCATGTCTTGTGGTTCATTGCCTACCAAGAGGGAACAATATTGCACATCCTCTCCCTTATCACAAAATAATTTGAGATTTGCAACTGGTTCTATCGGTGTGGGTCGGTGTGGGACTGCGGTAGGTAATTGACTTCCAATTTTGTAAAGCTCGATTTACTAAGGTTTTTAAAAAAGACCCATTTTTCAAAAACCTATTTTGAAGACACTTGCTCAGGGTAATTAAGTTGGAATGCCGCCTAAGATGTAGACAGACTGGACAGTTACAAATGCCAAATTAATAGGGTTCATTGCCCTTAGACGCCTCCTTATTTTTTGCAAGCAGACAAAAAAACATGTACTTCAATTACGAGAAGCTGACCTAAAAGATCTTGTACTTGACCAATTCTTAGAAGTTGTTAACGTGGATAAGTTAAAGGTTCCTGGTTCGATCCTTCCTTCGGTCAACCCCCCCCCTACTTCTGCAGTCAACCAGAAAAGGGCCCCGAAAATACACTCATGTTCATTTCGATTGTAGCGTGTAAAAGACCCTAGGTATTTCCTAGCAGATTTGTCTTTATCCGTCTCCAGATAACGTTAGCAGTTGAAAACAATTTCCTTTTTTTTTTTATTAACGTGGTTTTGGATACATCTTATTTCAAATATGGACCGGATTATGACGTGCAAACTTCTGGAGTGTCTGCAGATATTTGCGTCTCGATTTTTCTTACCGACATCAATCTCAACGAACTTGACCAGTTGGTCAATCTACATTCCATAACGAAGTCATCTATACTGGTGCCACTTTGTTTGACGACATTTTTTACTTGAATTGTCAGTCCTCACAAATGCAATACATTTCTGACTTTTGTAAACAACTGTGATGCTTTCTTGCAGTCTACTTGAGAGAATCAATGAAACCATGCGATATTCCCTTTCAGACGTGAAAGTGACTCGTTCCAAAAATACTGATTTCAACATCATAGCAAAGAAACTCAAACAGCACGCACTTTATCATTTAACTCCAGCTTAGTCCTTTCGGATGTCCTGAATGGTGAAATCCTCACGTGACACCAACAAAAAACTGTAAGCAATTCGAATGTAACAAATATGTGCGCAGGGACATATTTACAGGGGAATTAGGGGGCTATATCTTAGGGTGGCAAAATCTGAGGGACAGAAAATTTTGTAAAAAAAAGTTCTATAACTTAATTATTATAGGAAAAAGGCTTCAAAGAAGAAAAAAAAGGGGGGGGGGTGGCGGCCAAAAAATGTGTGTAACCACGGGCAGCGGCAAAATGCTAAATCCGTCTCGGTTTTGCCGTTTAGGGGCAAATGATTAATGGCCAACACTGCATTAATCTGGGGCCTTAATAAATGAAGCAGAGATACTATCATGCCATTCTCACTAGACGTTCTGCAGCTATTTAGCCAAGTGAGTGATGTTCAGTAAGTGAACTGATAAGCCAATAGTACAGAGCAGGACATAAAGAAATAAAATTTCTTAAAATAAGGGAAACAAGAAAAGCCATGTAAAGTGTAGTACTAACACAAATTACAAGTAATATGTGGTTCATAGTGGTCGACTCTGGCGTAGCTTATACTTGGCAGCTTATGCATTCCAATTTATTTGAATTAAACAAAGTAATACCGTAAATCATGTATTAAAAGCCCAGTTGAAGCTAAAGCCCGCCCCCTAAAATACTGTCAAGTCATAATCATTAAATAGTGGAGTTAAAGCCCACACCTCAAATTGTCGTTTTTCTGCGAAAAATTACCTAAGTTATATGATGTGAATAAAGATAGTACTGCTTGCGATGTTTACTGGCCCCTTCTTCCTTCCTGTAGTAATAGTTAATTAATTAATAAAATTAACATTAATAAAATTATTGAAAAATTTTTCTTAAAAAATATTTTGAACTTTTTGAACAAACACAATATTATTACAAGTAAGCAATATGGTTTTAAACAAAAGCGAAGCACTGAAGATGCATTAAAACACATTAACGAATTAATTTCTTCTTCCCTTAACAACGGCAAGTACATTAAAGCAGTGCTGATTGACTTACAGAAGGCTTTTGATACCATTGATCATCAAAAACTTTTAAATAAATGTCAAAATTATGGGCTTAGGGGTAAATGTTTTAACATCCTCAAGAGTTACCTGAATAACAGAAAGGCATGTACCAAAATTTGTAACAATACCAGTGATCCAAGTGATATTTGCTTCGGAGTACCTCAAGGCTCTGTCCTAGGACCTCTTTTATTCAGCATTTACATAAACGATATCACGAACTGCATAAAAACATGCGAAATAATACTTTTTGCTGATGATATTGTTTTGCTGTCCATCCAGTCCGATAAACTAATTATGGAATCTAACCTAAAAGAAGATTTTGATAATTTAAACTATTGGTTTTTGACTAACGATTTATTCATAAATGAAGACAAAACCTGTTCAATTGATATAAGTTCTACACACCGAAAATATTCAAGTACCGATTTATATATTCATACAGAAAACTGTCTAAATTATTCAAACTGTACTTTAACCTGTACCAAGGTGAAGCAAGTTACTGAAAGTAAGTATCTTGGACTTGGGGTCGACAATTTTTGGAAACATGTTCATCACATTAATCTTCTGATCACTAAACTTAGAAAAATGATTCCTTTCTTCTATAAAATTAAATCGCTATTGAATAATAAGAACAAACGAATCGTCTTTGATGCATTGGTTACCAGTCATCTTAGATATGGTATTGAAGTGTATGGTTTTGCTTCTTCAACCCTTATTGATCGGCTACAAAAGGTACAAAATAAAATTTTAAAGGTTCTTTTCAGAAAACATAACCACTACAAATCTACTAAAGAATTATACAAGGAACACAGAATTTTAAATGTAACTAAATTGAGGAACTATATTATTATACATAAAAATTACTTTTGCAACGATTTAAAAATTAAAGATGAATTTAAAATGGGTTTCCTTCGCGATAAAACATTAAGGTTCCATATTCCACTAATTAAAAATAATTATGGCTCAAAAACTAAAGATCATTATATTCCAACAATTTTCAATTTAATTCCATCAAAATTACTAAATTTAACTCAGTACACTTCAATCAAACACAAAATAAAAGAATGGCTAATTAACAACTAAGGTATAGTTTTATTTTTTAATTATTGTGTTTTTTTTTTTTTTCTGTGTCTGTGATTATTATTATTTTTATATTTTTTACCATACTGTGTGATTTAATTTTGTTGTATAGATTTTTCTTTATCTTGATTGCGAAATGGTCTAAATGTGTAGCCAAACAAGGACTTTTATAGACCTTCGGCAACACTCTTTGAATAAAGATTATTATTATTATTATTATTATTATTAGTGGACTCTTCCTTTAGTTCCTAGCACCTGCACAAGGCATCTCTCACCTAAGCTTCCACCCTTCTTCACAGCAATTAAAAGGATGTAAAAGTTGGTCTTTCAGAGATCATTCAAAAGAATTTTCTGTAATAGATGTCCAGAAAAGTTAGAAAATTGCTCGATTTAAAGCCCACCCCCCCATTTTTGCCAAATTAACTGCATAAGCCCATGGGCGTTTATTCCACGATTTACGTTGACCTCTTGCCCAAGAAATAACCTTAGCAGCTGAAAAGGATGTTACTTTCCCTTTTTACAACAGGGATCAGGCTGCCAAATTAGTAGCGTGAGGGGTGGGGGAGATCCAGAGAGTGACATGAGGAGAAACCGATAGACGAATGGAACGTAACTCAATTAGTCTAATACACAAAATCGTTAAGGCGTACAAGACGAAAAAATGCTTGAAATAAACTAAAAAAGAATGCCGATGTAAAGTGCGGCGTTAAAACATATTATAAGCGACATGCTGTTCATGGTGTTCGACTCTGGAGTCATTGATACTTTGCAGCTGCGGCGCAGTGAAGTTCAATTAAAAAATAATATATATATAACAGTGATCATGTTGCAAATTATTCCAATGGGTGGGAGGGGGAGGAGAAGATACAGAGAGTGACGTCAGGAGAAGCCATAGGAAAAATAGAACCTAACTGAATTACCTAATGCACAAAAATGGAATAGCATACACAGAAGGACGTAGAGAAAAATCATTTAAAAAATAAGTGAAACAAGAAAACCCGTGTGAAGAGTGGTTCACGTGTTCGGCTCTGGCGTCGCTACTTTGAAGCTTATGCCGCACAACACAGTTGAATTAAAAAAAAAAAAAAAAAAAATCCTTGAGTTAAAAGTACTAACTTTGCCAAGGGGAATGTGGGGGGAGGGGATCCAGGAAGCGAAGTAATGAGAACGGAACCGGTCGAAGAACGGCATACAGACAATGCGACACGTTGGCTAGTTAATAGGGTTAAAATTGACGGCCTTCCCTGGTTGAATGATATCAAAGGCCGACCCTTTTTTGAAACTTGGCGGCTTCTCTGACACCAGTTTTGGTTGTGGATGGATAAGAGTTTACAGGACGGTCCGTAATTGCTGCGCCATGTAGGCGGTAAGCAGTCCACTGAGTAGTATTGATAATAATGATAATAATAATTAGTTTTATCCCCAAAACAAGGAAAAGAAATTACACAGGATGCATGTTGGTATCACTAATTATATAGGCATGCCATAAATATAATGATAAAAACTAGAAATGCATTCGTGAGTAGGAGGAATACTCGAGTCATGAAAAGTAAAAATGTATATCTTTCAGATGCAATTTGAGTCTCCTACTAAATGTCCCAATAGAAGAAGAAGTCACCACTTCCTGAGGCCAAGTATTCCACACACGCTCCACACGTAATATCTTTATTAATAAAATCGAGTTGTCGCGTCAGATGGACACAACGAGACGGCCACACGACGGCCGACGGCCACCCGTCTAATAATAGCAGTATTCGATTATTGTAAACGGAATGATTGTTGGCAATAAACTAAAAACTGATTGTTGCCAATAAACTAAAACGATGGATGAAACAATGATTCAGTTCATGTACATGCTTCTTAATATTAAACCGCTGGCTAAAGGTTCTGTCGTTGTAGACGACTAAAATTAAAGGAATAGTGAAACTCCGTTAAATATTGAAAGCACTTTACTTGCTGCCCAGAATCAAGTAAAATAAAATAGCATACACAAACCCAAGGTACAACGGCGTATTTATTTATTTACGGTGGAAATCAACATGAAAGTGCAGTTCGGGTCACTGAATGAGTGAGCGAAGCAAACGAAAATCAGCGTTTGTTAGCCGTGTGCGCAAACTCACAACGGCGTTCACTGATTGCTAACGGTTCTGTCATTGTGGACAATGATAATAATAGGAGTATTGTAACTCGGTTAAATCTTGAAAAAAAATGACAAAGTTGTCATTGAAATGACGCCCTCCGGTTCACCGTTTGTTAGCCAGTGTGTGCAAAAATACATAAACGGGATACACGCCTTCCGCAACAAACACATGAGAGAGCAAGCCGTCCCAATGTTGCAAATGGTGCATCAAACACCACCCGTGCGCCATACATGAACCCATGGTACAAACGCGTATTTATTTATTGATGGTAGAAATCCATATGAAAGTGCATGGAATCTGGCTTATTTATTTATTTTTATGGAGTACGAATCAGGTCAATCCCAATGTCCCAATGGTCAATGGTCAATGGTCAATCCCAATGGTCAATGGTCAGGTCAATGGTCATCCCAATGTTGCAAACGGTGAATCAAACACCACCCGTGCACCGCTTTCTAAAGGTTCTGTCGTTGAGGATAATTAAATAAAAACATTACTGAAACTCTGTTAAATATGGGGGGGGGGGGGGAGGATAAAGCCCCGTGGGCTAAAGATTTCGACTTTGTTCTAGAAAGGCGTACTTATGTATTTCCGGTGTAAATATTCGTATCAGAGTCCGGGGAAGGGGAGGTGCTTACTGAGTGAGCGAAGCGAACGAAAATCAGCATTTGTTAGCCAGTGTGTGCAAAAAGATATAGACGGATAGACGCCTTCCGCAACAACCATATGAGAGAGCAAGCCGTAACAACCGCTAAAGGTTCTGTCGTTGTTGTCTTCGTATATGTCAGAGGAAACAATGCTGCAACGCGGTTTACAATACCGATCACTGGATGGCAGCACAGTCGTCGTCAACACCGCTACAATGTGACTTTGCAATATGACTACAAGTACTAATTGTATTGTATTGTATCAAGTGTGCTTTGTCGTTGCAGACTTGCAGTGAAATTACAGACTGCATTACCAGAGCCAAAGCCACCCACCAACTAACTGAAGCCACCAACAACAGTTAATAAAAGTGTGTTAAACTCATTTCACCATGCCACGTTTCTTTTCTTTCATTTACGGTGGAAATATTCATATGAAAGTGCATGGAGTCCGGGTCAGGGGAAGCGATTGAGGGAGCGAAGTGAACAGTGTCCCCAAACTGAAAACTTAACTTTTAACGGATAAAACAATATCTTCACTTATATACAACAATATTAGTCCGCTGGCTAAAGGTTGTGTCGTTGTACACCATTAAAATTAAAGGATTACTGTAACTCGGTTAAAAACTGAACAAAAAAGACAAAGCCGGCAGGCTAAACATTTACACTTCGCTGTACAAAGGCGTATTTATTTGTTTCACGTGTACAAAGGTGTATTCCTTTCATTTTCGGAGGAGACATTCATATCTAATGTAAGTGTATGGACTCCGGAACAAGGAATGCACTGAATGAGGGAGTGAAGCGAACGAAAATCATCGTTTGCTAGCCAGTGCGGGATACACGCATTCCGTAACAAACACATGAGGAACGAAATCGTCCCAGTGTTTTAAACGATGCATCGAACACCACCCGTGCGCAGCACGGGCTTCAGCTAGTAAAGTAATAATGCCTGCTATTTCATCTGGTATTTTTCCGGTCAAAACGCCAAGCGTGCCCTCGGGATGCAACCAGAGTGAACCTCAATCAAGGGACATCCTTCGTCCTAATAAATATTGGTCCGAATCAACTTATATAGTCTGTTCCACATTATGTTTGCAGGAAACTCATCGTTTTACTCCACGTTTCCTTGCACGACGAGTGCAAAAACATGTGGATATCACACTTGTAGACTTAACACAAACTGTTAGAGTCTACCAGTGGGCTATTTACGTGTTTTTGCACTATTAGTGGAAAGAAACATGGAATAATACAGTCAGTTTTCTGAAAACATAATGTGGAACAGACTACAATGATGTGCCTACGAAATTCACGGGACTCCAGATGGACTTTTACTAAACGTTCGTAGTAAGATAGCCCAACACAGTCAGAAAAATAGTTTGTAAATTTTCTTTGAACACTTTCTAGTTTTCTAATATTTTTTTTTTAGGTGTGGATTCCAAACCTCACAACCATATTCTAAAACTGGTCTAACATATGTATGCATTAACATGGGAACTTGCTACACTAACTCTGAAGCACTTACGTATAAGATAATCTTTAAGATGAGTGTTGTCAGCGGGATTATACGACTGGCAATCTAGAATGAGACGCAAAACCCTCCGTGGTGGGCGTTTTCAATTTTTTTTTTATCAACATCTGCTTGATGATGTGCTCAAAAGGCCGTTTGTTGGTTCGAAAGAGCTTAGCAGTTTTTAGGCTCATTATTAGTTTTATTTTTTTTTAAACAAGTGAAACACAAATGATAATAATAAAAATATTATTAAACGAGCGAGAATGACAAAAAAAAACCACTTGCTTACAATTTCAATGATTGGTATTACTATAAAAAAAAATTATAACGAAATCGTGTGCGGTTACAATTACGTTATAAATTTGATCATCAGCGAATAGAGTTAGTCGTAACGCATCTTGCAGCTGTTGAAAGTTGTAGAAAGTAACGCAGACTCAGGCAAAGCATTCCACCTACTGATGGAACTCTTCTGGCTATCTGACAGGTAATCATGAAACAACCTCTTGTGCATTAATGGAAAATAGATGTCTCTTGCCGTCTCTCCCCCCCCCCCCCCCCCCATAAAGAAATTTTGATGAACTGTATTTCTTTTTTGGAGGTTGGGAGGAGAGAGCTGCAAGATGTGTGTAGCTCCTAGGCGGCAAAATCCTAAATCCGCCACTGTACGTGCCCAGGATTCGTTGCCAAAGGAAAAATTGAAAAAAAAAGATTTTCTTTTTTCAATCTTCCCTCAAATCTCCAAGAAAGTACGATTCCATAACAGTATTTATTATACCGTTTGAGTCGTAAGGTTTGTTCCTATATTCTGCTAATCCCAAATTCCATCTCTAACTTGTTAGCGTAGCGTATAACGGGCACCAAATTGCATAAATGTCGATTTGTTGGTAGGTTAGTTGCACTTTTGCAGTCTAGGGCGGAGCCTAAACAAAAGGTCGGATTTGAATGAAATTTTTCATATCACTTGAAATCCCCAAAAGTATTGTTGGGTCGAATTTGTTGTAAATCGATCAATTGCTGAAGAAATTACACTTTTTTGAATTTATCATATCTAACATTCACCATAGTAAATCTTAAATCCTGCATATAGTTGTGGAATGCCGACGAAGCGTACACAGCGCAGCTGCTAATCAAGTGAACTTTAAAAAACACGGCAAATTAAAACATCGTTGTTTTCTTATGGTTAATTACCTTTTTCGACTTAACTCAATGAAATAATAACGTTTGATCGTCGTATTTAATTAACCGCTACAGAAAGACAGGCAACCGTAAAAAAAAAAAAGGATTTCTTTAACGACGCAAGTCTGCTTCATTTGAAAAAAGAATACTTTTAGGAATTAAATTCAATGCTTGAACATTGCCTTCAACATGGAACCGAAAATGACGTTTTCACTAACAATGGGTCAATGTTGGACTGGATAAACTGGGTTACATTTTTGAGCTAGGTCATTGGGTCTTTAGATAGACCTAGTGCCCCAGTGTGACCC